>PVHY01002172.1:0-133600 GCA_004024945.1 Uropsilus gracilis | reverse complement strand
GAGGTCATGAGGGGGGTCCGGAGGTGGGTCCTGAGGTGGATCCTGAGGGGAGTCCTGAGGTGAGTCCTGAGATGGATCCTGAGCATTGGCAGGAGGGAGGATGGTGCATCCCTGCCAATGGGGAGTCTGGCGTCCTGGGGGCAGAGAACCGAGTCACCTGGTGGACGTGCTATTTTTCAGAGGAGGCTGAGGACAGTCAGGCTGGAAGGCAGTTGGGGCAAGGCCTCGCGTAGCAGGTGAGGCCAAGGGGTGTGGACTCTGTGGAGAGAGGTGGGCTGTCAGAGTGGGGAACGAGGCGCTGGTGTGACCAGCAGACCTGGCACCACCGCAGGCCAATGATGCAGACAGGAGTGGTGCTTGAAGGTGCTTTCATCAGGCAGCGGCAGCCTGGAAATCGGGCCCACACCCTAAGACACCGGCTCACATCTATAGCGAGCTGAGCGGCCAGTTCAGCGCAGCAGCCTGTGAGGTCTGGTCCGGAACTTTCTATCGCCTGCACGTGGATGTGGATGTACACCATCTTTCTCCCCCAGGCTTCTCCCACCCCCTTGTCACCTGTGAGCCGTCATCTCCATCTCTTGTGCCCTCCCTCCCCTGACGTCACCCCCACCCCAGGCTGCTGCTGACAGCTGGTCATGGCAGACACTGGACAGGCAAGGTGGCGTGATTGCTGAGTGCCCGTCCTGGGACACAGATGACATGGATGCGCACGTCAGCATGGTGGGAGTGCTGCCTGCAACCCTTGCTGCAGAAGCTGCCAGGCCAAGGAGCTCGGGGGCAGCCAGCCAAGGGTGTGCACCGCAGGGTCGAAAAGCCTGGACCTCCCCGCATGGGGGAGCTGCAGTGCAAGCTCCTCCGCCTCCTCCTGGCGCAGAGGCCGCAGGCAGCCATGATGTTGGCCGAGGGCCTGTATTTGTTCAAACCCGCGGTGATGTCCTGAGGCTGTGTGTGGGGTCCTGCCACCCTCAGATCCACGCCCTCAGCTCTCCCGTGCTGGCTGACATGAGGCGTGTGACCCGGACCTGCTTCCTGACCTGTGGCGACAGGGTGCCTCCCGCCAGCACGGCTCCCCGGGGAGAAGTGGGGTGCCCAGGTGAACATGGCCCACGCAGAGTCCCCTGCGTTGGCCTCAGCAACGCAGACGGGGTGTGTGTGTGTGTCAGGGAGCCGTGGTGGGCCCGTTGGTGGCGTCAGGGACGAGGGAGGCTTCCTGAGCTCAGAGGTTCGGGGAAGGGCCTTGCGAGGCAGTCTGACCTGATGGCTTCCGTGAGGTCACTCAAGGTGCAGACATGGAGCAGCAAATCCAACACATACACCGACTCTTGCTGCCACGCAGCTCAACTGACGGGGACAACCTGGCTGAGGCGGCACAGCCACCGGCTCCCAGAGCTGTCGGTGCCGTCTGCGGCCAGGGCTGGGTTCCCCTGGCCGGAGGTCACGTCATCTGGTGCAGCAGCTCTCCCACCACTCGGGAGATGCATATTCAGGTCTCTATGGAAGCTGTGTCATGCCCGCTGGGCAAACGGCATATCCACAGTGCCCATCTGAGTCTGTCCCACTAGAGACAGAGGGCGCCGGCCTCATGCGCGAGGTTATGGCAGAGGCATGTGTGACTGAACAGGCAGTGCCTTCCCTGAGACGCCCACAATCCCACTCTGCAGCTGCTGGGTCAGCAGCCAAGGTCCTTACATCAGCCTTATACCTGGCCCACTGTGTGTGTGTGTGCACGTCCGGGCACACAGGAGCGTCACAAGAACATCTTCGCTACTAAGTATCACCGCAGGCGGTTCTGCTCTACCAGAAGGCCACCAGAGGCTGCTTCCTCCAGCCTCAGCTGGCCGACAGCCTGTCTCAAGGACAAGGAACTGGAGTCACTTCAAGCTCTGAATGACCCAGGGAAACCAGGGTGTGGGGGTGAAGGAAAACGCGCCAGCACATTTGTCCATAGTATTTTAATACTTTCTCACTTTTAAATACTGGTTTTAATTTTGTGATTGTAACACGGAAGAGTCAACTCTCATCTTTTTAGAAAACATCATTGGGTTTGTAAAGCTACTAGAGCAGACACACGTGACATTCCCGAGGACGTGGAGATGATGTCTCGAGCTCGCACACGAACACCACTCTGGACACAGCGCCTGCACAGCGTGGACGAGACACTGGCCAAAGTGGACGACAACTGAGGAGCTGGGAGATGACCGGCCCAGGCCACGAGAACTGGCCCAGCCCAGGCATGCTCCCGGCGGCGGCCGACCGGTCAATCTGAACCAACGGGAGACCTCGCCCGGTCCTGTATGCTCAGCCCTCCACACCCTCCTGGGCTGGCTGCCCCTGTGGCCGTCTCGGGTGGTCAAGGGCTGTGATGATCATGCTGGACCGTGAAGCCCAGGCCCAGGCCATAAGCATGAGCTGCTTTCTTGACAGGCTGGGCCTGGGGGTGCTCAGGGGACCTTGTACCAGCGCCCCAAGTTTCTGTCACGTACAAAAGAACTGAGTAGAAAAGGGAGTAAAAAGAGGCTTCTGTGGCTTTTTCGCTTGGGGACATAGGAAAAGTCCGAGGATGAGAAAATACCGTGTAGAAATGAGCCAGACGGAAATCATTCCCGAGGGTCGCACGCTACCCGGAAAGACACCACGCGAGACCCCGTGTTCCCCGGCGCACCCATGCCCACCCGGACAGGAGGACCGCCGGGACGTACCAGTGCAGTTACCTAAAGGCTAAACTTATCTCTTTCTTCTTTTAATACAAATATTCTTAGTGTGATCATTCTATGTACAGAATAAGTTGCAAAAGTAGATCGACATTTAGTGCAAACGCAACTGCAGGGCACCGGTTCTCGGGACTCGCGGTACCGGCCCTCGCCTTCGCGGAGTAAAGCTTTCCGAGCGGCCCACAGCGGCCGCCGCAGCGCGCAGAGGAGCCACGGTGGCCGCACGAGCTGACCCCCCGCCCCGCGGTCCCGCCCCCGCGCCACGGCCCGATGTAAAGTAAAATACACATCTGAGGTATAAACTTTTCTCTTTGAACATCACAATATAAAACGCGAACCGGCGACGCAGGAAACGGACGGGCTGCTTCGTCTCATCTGCCCTCGAGCAGGACCACCGCAGAGGCACTTTTCCACACAGCGCAGCAGAGCAGCGTTTCTGTGATAAGGCATCGTCCACGCGCCCAGTGAGCAGATCAGTGAGGGTGGAGCAGCCGGGGCTCCTCTCTGTACCAGGCCATAAATACCCGAGCTGAGGCAAGGCCCCTCTTCAAGGCCCCGGCGCGGCCTGGGCTTGCTGCAGGACGCGCGGGCTGTCTCCGCGCAGACTTCGGGCGGTGCGGCTGGGTCTGCGCGGGCGTGGGCCAGGGTGGGCGGTCATCATCGCCGCAGCGGGAACCGTTCCTCGGCCCCAGTTCGTGGCACCCCGGGCGGGACCGGCATGGCCTCAGGGAAGCGTGGCGGATGCAAGCGCAGACTGAGCTGCCTGGCGGCACCTGTCACCCCCGCCTGGCAGCTCAGGTCCCGGTCACTGCCACGCCGGCCACTCGGCCAGAGGCAGCCCGAGCCCACCAAGTCCGCACAGGTCTCTGCTGGGGGCGGCAGGCTGGGCCAGGAAGCACAAGCAGTGCCCGGAGGCGCAGCACAGCTGCCACGGGGGACACAGGGACATGGGGACAGTGTCTGCAGGGAAGCGCTGGCTCGTCTCCATCAGAACCGAGGTTCCTCATGGGAGCCGAGGCTGCTGGGAAGGCAGGCCACAGATGACTGCCCATGGTTGTGCGGGGACACTTCTCAGGGCAGCAGGAGGGGGACGGACGCAGCAGCAAATCCTATGATTACACAGAGCGAGTCAGAACCTTCCGGACACGGACCTGACCGCCGGCGCGGAGCCCCACGCGGGAGAGGCTGCGCGAGGGAGGAGCCGTGCCCGGGCGCCCGCTCTGTGCTCTGCTTTCGGGCACAGAAGCTGATCTGGGCGAGGCTCTTCACTGGACCAGAGTGGAGTGGAAACTCGGAGCCAGGCCCCACGAGAGCAGCCTCTCTACCCGATCCAAGGCTGGTACCGCCCCTTTCCTGGAGGCAAGCGATGGAAATACAGCGTGCGCATGGGCTGTGCGTTTATAGCAGCTCAGGCTGGTCAGGGAGGCCGAGCAGGACGCATGGGCGGTGGGTGCCCCGCCAGGCGGCCGCGGGGTCTTCGTTCCGGACAAAAGGCTGAGGTGTCGGGTGCCGCCAAGGCTGCAGCTCCCGCTCCAGCTTCGTGCGTCCCACTCGTCTTCTCGCTTCCTCCACCTGGAACGTCACGCAGCCCTGCCCGTCACTGCGGGAAAGGAGACAGTGCACAGCTGGTCAGCACTTGACTTCCAGTAGCCACGACACGGCCAGCGCCGGCGGCCGGATCCAGCCCGCACAGCTCTAGCAACACTTAGTTTAAGGATCCCCACTGCACAGACACAGAATCATGACCCCAACTGTCCGGAACACTGCGTCAGCAGGGAAGAGAAAATACAAGGAGTCTTTCCAAGGTCAGGAAAAATCGCAAGCGCCAGCACGTGACATCAAGAAAGCCAGGCAGAGGCCTCTGCCTTTGTGCCTGTCAGCTCTCCCTCCCGGTCTTCAGGAAAGTCAGCTATGGACTCCACTCGCCAGCCAGCTAAGAAATGGACTTAGGCTCTGGAGAAGAGGCTTAGGCTACGGAGGAGCCCCGCCTGATCTGAAGAAACACACATTCCGGAGTTCTGACCTGTGACTCATGTCTCTCGGACTCACTCATCCTTTGCCGAACTTCTCCGAAGATGCAACAGCACCCCATGCAGCGAGTTCTCCTCAACAGAGCCGGGGTCGCGGCTCTCTGAGGTTCAGCACCAGGACCCACGTCCTGCAGACACCACCTCTACTTCTCAGTAGACACCACTCAGTGGAAACAGGACTTGCCTTCGTACAGGGGAGACGCTTTCAGGTAAGACCTGAACGCGGAGCAGAAGCCCAACTGAGACTCAGGCCAGAGCTGAGTCCGTCTTCTCAGCACTGCCCTCACAAGCACATTCCCCTGTCCACACACACGGCCACCGCCCTTCTGAGACAATTTTTTCCCAACGAAGACTCAGGGCTTCTCTGGCGTACAAGGAGAGTAAGGATGCGCTTGCCTGGCACGTGACAGGCATGGCCACAACCGCACGCCACATAGGCCAGTCCTGTGAAAGGGTGACATGCACGTGCCGGCACGTACGCCGACGACACCTCCACTCAGACACTGCTCTCTACTGGCCTCGCCAGGAGCGCGCACTGCAGCCCCAGATGCAGGCAGCGGGAGAGGGCGGCATGGCCAGCAGGGCCCGGGGCAGGGGCCAAGCCTGCCATCCCCGTGGGGACATGGGGGCGCTGACTCAGCTGACACCGTGCGGGCCAGCTCCGTGAGCGCTGTGTTCAGCGCAGCTAGTGACAACGAAGTCCAGAGAAGACGTGTACATGTGCTGCAGCCCCCGACAGTCAGGCTGACTCCCTAAACTGGCCGTTCAGACAAGAAAGATCAGGATGGCTCTGACATCCTCTAGAAGCTCACTACCTAAGGCATCCAAGCAGCAGCCCTGGGTTAGCATCTACCACAGGAAAGTCAGCCTTTCCGAGTTGCCCTTTTTCTTTTTAAATAAAAAATATCCTGTAGTGTCAGAAACCAAACCATTAGAAAGATCAATTATTAAGTGATTACGGACCACACTATTTTTATCAAAATAACTGACCCAAGAATGTAAGATGCTCAATGATTTCACAATCGAGATGAGAATGAGAGAACATCTACACACACTCACTGCATGTGAATTAGGCTCTGATCATGGCTATAAAATTTTAAATGTTAACATACAGCAGCGTTTACAGAATGAGAACCACACAACACATGGTTCTCCAACGGACTAAAAGATGCTCATTTTAATAAGAAAAATGCAATTAAAACTGTAACAGTATTTTTCATCTAGCAAGCTGGAAAAAATCAGAGTTTTATTTCTACGCTGTGTGAAAGGGTACAGGGAAACAGACAAACACACAGCTGCAGGTGAGGTGACGAGCACCCCTTCCAAAGTCCCATCAGGTGACTCACCCCAAGGAAAACGTGCAAGCACAAAATGGCACGTGCGCAGAGCTGCAACATCACTGAGCGAAAACCGGACACAGCCTGAACACGACCGCAGAGCATGGTGGGGGCCTGTATTTGTGCACCCAGTCTCTGCACAGACCGTGAAGAACAGGGGAGGAGGCCCTTTGAAAGGGCCCGGAAGGACCCTCAGGGTCCACGCAGCACAAGACGCAGGGCGGTATGCACACATACTGCCTCTTCACCAGACAGCGTGTGTGGGTGGCCACAGGTGCCATCTGCTCGCTCCGGCTTTACAGAAACAAGCCTCTGGGGCTGTTCTCAGGAACAGTGGGAGCGGGAGGAGGAGGAGCAGGAGCAGCAGCAGCAGCAGCAGCAGCAGCAGCAGCAGCAGCAGCAGCAGCAGCAGCAGCAGCTACTGCTGCTGCTGTCTGTCGTGTGTGGGCGGGCTAAGTGCGGGAGGGGGTGGGTGTAGACCTGGTGACTGGCAGCAGGGGGGGAACCTCACACGTGTGCTCCCGTGACTCTGACTCATGGTGCAGCTTAACACGGCGCTTACTCAGAAAAAGAAAACAGAAACCACAACCCGGCAGTGCCAATTCCTTGGGAAGGGTGTTCAGGACGGCCCTGTCTGACAGTGGAAACACGCGACCAACCCAGACGCTGCCGTGGACTGGCTGAGAGATGCTGCGCTGACCCGACAAGTACTAGAAAGATAGCTTCACGGCCATGTCCCGTGTAAAGACATGGGCTGTGGAATCGAGATGCATGAGTGGCAGAGAAAGCTAAAACACAGTAACTATGAAACAAAGGCCTACTGTCAGCTCACACCCGCACACGGGAAGAACGCACAATGAGCCTTAACAGCAATTTCTGGGAAGAGAGAAATACAAGGGAATTTGTACTTCTGAATTTCTGCATGTCTGTGATGTTGGAATTGCTTCCAGTTGAAAAGTGGTACTATCAGGTATTATCAGACAAAGGTACATCTCTTAAAAGCAAAGGAAGTAAAGGAAAACATGTTTTAAAAGCCAGAAACGACACTCTGAGAACAGCATCAAACACAGACATTACTCCCGACAATTAATTAAAAAGTCATTCCCTGCAGTCAGACTGGAGAATCCTCTTGAAAGGAGGCGACAGTGTTCTCCATACCTGTTAACACTAGAACAATATGGGCTTTCCCGCAGTCTTCTCCTGGACGTAGGAAGTGAACCGCTTTAGGAACTTGGGGTATTCCCGCTTCGCCACTGCCCGCAACACCGAGGCGGGGGCCCATCCTCCGGGGTTTACTGCGTGATAGAGAAAACCAGAGCCCGTTAGACACCTTCTCCAGACCTCCTGACACGCGACGGTGGCATCTCCTGGGCGTCACCATTAGCTCGCGGTACTTACCAGCAAACGGAACAGTGACAATAAAGCACCCCTGACCTTCCCAGCGCTCCTGGCTCTGGGCCACGGAGGGGAATGTGAACGAGCAGTGAGGCGACACTTCAGGTTACAGATGCCACTCATGGGATTCTAACACCGCAGTCACTTGCTTGGGCAAGTGGGCGCAGGGGCCGTGGTCGCCCGCAAGGCTGGCCTAGGTGCTCGAGGCCCCAGAACCACCGCAGGGCTGCCCAGCAGCAGCGACTGACGACTGATGTGCGCAGGGACGAGCGGAGGGTGACCCAGGAAATGGAAAAAGGAAGAACCGCCTGACTTCCGCTCCCACTTGCTAGTACTGCTGATTATGTGCACGTGCACACACAGAAGCAGGCGATTCTCTAATGTTTTCTGGAATCAGACTATGACACAAAGCTCTGGAGATAGATTTAAAATGTCACCTGCCCAGCTCCGGCTTAGGAAGGGCCAAGCGGGGCTGGCGTAAGTCCAGGCGCACCTGGAAGTCTCCCGACAAGCGAGCTGCACGTCTCTGCAGTGGACACTGCCCACTGACCCGAGGCTGCCCGCGGCCGAGTCGGTCGCCGTAAGAACAGCTGCATCGCCGAGCAGCGTACCGTTCGCGACGTAGGTGATCTTGCACAGAACGTTGTCCCTGCTGATCTCCTGGTTTCCCTCTGGTGGGCTCACCAGCGTCTGGCAGATCATGGCGATATTAATTTTGGCACGGACACATCGATTGTTCAGCTGCTGAAACAAACAACACCGGTGTAAAGATGCCCACTGTTCTGTGGTCTCTGCTGCTCTAACACGACATCCGATAAGAAAGACCTTAAGTCATCAAAATTGCCAACGAAATTTTGTACAAAGAACCAATAAATAACCCGCCCCAAGCTGATGCAACCCCGGGAGTGACCTCCCCCTCTGGGAAAGCAGTGAGTGGGGTTCACGCAGGGCACAACCTCTGGGGAGCGACCAGCAGCTGGTTAGGCTTGAACACAGGTGCATGGGAAGCAACCTAATCACATGACCTGCTCTGCGCTGCCCCCCTCACTCAGGGGGAAAGGCAGGTGGTCCTGGCCCTCGCCATGGCCCTGGTTCAGGTAACAAAGGGCTACACCCTCCCGGAAGTCAGCTGCACACAAGACCTAAAAGGCACCGTCAAGTCAGATCTATGCATGCTGAGCACTAGTTGCTTCTGCCCTACACTAGACATGCAGTGTTACATGTAGTTGCGATCCATGTCATCCATGCAGCGTTACATGCAGCAGTGATTTACAACATCATATATGCAGCATTACGTGCAGATGTGTGTGAATTATGTCACCCATGTAGCATTATGCGCAGCTGAGTGTGAGCGACAGCATCATCCGTGCAGTGTTACGCGCAGCGTGTTTGATTTACAGGGGGCGCTTACAGGAGCACTGTCATGATCCACAGAGAAGTTACAAACAATCCACGTTTCAGGATCGTTTTCAGTCAAGGCTGGGATCTTCCGAATGGCAGAAAGATAGAGCACATCTCGCTGAGAAGCAGGCCACACTCTCTGTGGAAGTGAAAGTGGAAAAATTGAAATACTGTCTATTCATGATACGGTACCTAACAGAGACATAGATAAAACCAAAAATTGTCTCAGTTGAAGGTAAATTCTGTCAAATCTAACGGGGAGCCTCTGCAAACACACACAGAAGGACCAGCCATGTAGACCGAAGGAACAGCTTGCGGAATAATGCCATCAAAGGAACAACGCGGTGCACTGTTCTTTCTCTTTCTGGAGGTACGATATAGGTAACATTTGCCACTGCTGCCATTTTCACATGTATTCCTATATTTTTTGCTACATCTAAGTGTTTAATATCAGTTTTTATTTTTCAAGAAATAAATCTCAAACAACCTCTATTTATTAAGTAGAAATACTTGCAGCAGATTTTTTTCCACACTCCACTTACAAGGCAATTAATTCCTATTTTAATACCTTGGATGCTGCTCAGACCCTCCCCAGACCAGGATGTTGACAAGGAATCTTTATGGTGACAGATTTCTTGAGCAGCTATCATATAGATGAAATTGAGCTCACAGTCATCAGATGTAAGCTACCTCAGATAAGACAGCACTCAAGAAATACAGTACAATCCTCAAATATTTTCATATATTCAACTAAATTTAAAATAACTTTAAAAAGAGAAAAATTTACCCACTGGGAAAAATCAAGTACCTATTGAATCATTATTCCATAATTCTAGAATTCTAAAATTTATAATGTACAATATGACTTTTGGTGGACATCTCCAAAATATTCATTTATTATTATTATTATTATTCTTTATACATTTTCCTGAAGGGGAACAGAGCAAAAAGGCAGGAGAAATGATAACAAAGTAACAATGTTTCTGTGTGCTCTGGTGTGCAGTAAGAGCATGTAACAGTCATGCTTAGCAATTTTACTTCCCTTGAGATCATTCACTTAGATTACCTTTTAGTGACTCATCTCATGAGTCTTAACACCAAGTAAGGTACCTGCAAGGCCCTGGACAGTTGTCAGAGGAAATGATGACGGACTCGTGACAACTGGCAACTGTCATCTATTTATCTCGGTGAGATGAAATGTCAACAAAGCATCTAAATGGATTTCAAGATTTTCTTTACCTTGTGTGTTTGGTAAATGATAATTGCATTATCAGCTAATGTCTCCACCACATGGAAGTTCTCAATAGTTGCTGAAATGAAGAGAAAATTATTAGCACCAAAAAAGATAGATGACCTCTTCCTAGGATGCCATGAGTGTACTTCCGAAAGTTCTGGTAAGTGAACAGGCCCTTGCCCTGTCGAGGCTGATTAAATAGTAAGTAGCTAGTAACTTCACATTAAACCTTCAGAGAGGGTGGTTGTGAGGAGTATTTGGAAGTCTCATTTTTTGACCCAAATATTCACCTTGCTTAGCAATAAAGTAATTCCAACCACCACTGTATCACTCAGCTAAACTGCAGACACTGAATTTACGGACAATGAATAATCTGCTCTGTGTCTGTGAGAAAAGAGCATGGAACTACCACTGATAAACATCCTCCGATGTTCTGAAATACCAGTGCGCATGAAATTTGGTTTATGAAGGGAACACACACACACGTGTGCACACCCACACCCACCCCGTCCAAGAATTACTCTAACCAAATCAAAGCAGGAGTTGGTGTCACTGAGGATTTACCATGGAAACTAAACAGTCTAGGAAAAGACATAAAATAGAAACCTGTCACTTCACCCCTGGTCAAGGTCAAAACAGGTAAAATAGGTCAAAGCCATTTGATCTGAGCTTTGCTTTCTTGCACACCTGTCACGTGGATGATGGAGGAAGCGCCACCTACTACTGCAGCATTCTGATCGTGGAGAGCTCTACTTAAATGCAAGACATTATGTGTCTCCCGCATGATGCTCCTGCAATGCTCTACAATGATTGATCAGAAAATCAAATGGGGCTTGATCCTATGTGAGCAAAGGCTGCTTACTTTCCCAGTCGTTGCGGACGTCGACATTCCAGAAGTAATTGCAGACCTCGTGTCCGGTAACACCTTTAACGGCATGGGTCGCTTTCAGAGGATCCAGAACAATGCCATTTTCCTCTACTTCTCTTCTATAGACCTAAACAGGGAGATATTTCAAGACCTGTTTTAAAATTACTAAAGTACAAATTAGAAAGCATGTTAATTGGCTGCTTTCCAGAATCTCACTTATGAAAATCTACTTATGGACACATTCTCCTGAAACTTCAAATGTCAAACTGTTAACAGCTCAGAAGACATACTTAGAACTACAAAACGCAGGTAACGTCAACCATGAGAAAACAAGCATATGGGATGATGAGCACTGTGAGTTTTTAAAAAAAATTAACCAAGCTGGCATGATCGACTGAATGCTCCCAGAGACAGCTCAGTGTGCTGACAGGCCCAATAATCTCTTGACAGACTTTTCAGAGAGCTCTGCTAAACTCTGTCCCAGCATCTAGAACAGTGCCTGAAACACAGTGGAGACGTAGCTGTTCGCTGACTCGAGCTAAAATCTGTACCCTTCTGCTTCAGTCATTGACACGGGACCTCGGGCGTGTCACAGACTGCTTCTCCCCACCCGCCTCTTGGCCGAGACTCATCCATGTTGCTGACTCTTGCCAGCCCAGCCACCTTGCTGGGAGCTCCGCTGGGCCCCCACCACGCTGCATGTGCTGAGCTCACTGTCAACCCCCAAATTCAGCTTGCTTTTTCTACCACCAGCGACTTCTTCTGGGTTGGCTTTCAATCCAAGCGATTCTGATGGCGCCAGGCTCTTCCACATTGACGCAACGCCTCTGATTTTACAACAAAAGGTCTCCCCTGGTTAAAAACTAGAAGTGTGGAATCAGACTCTCACCACTGCCCCGTCCCTTGTGACTTAGGTGCCAGCTGCTCCGCCTGCGTCCTGGGGCTTGGAAAAGGGCTGTGTCCCCACCAGCACTCTGTCGCTCTGAGGGGACGGCAGCCTAGAGCACACAGCTGCTGGCCACTGAGGAAAGGCCCTGCCAGGAAACCAGATGCCCTGACGCATGCTGCCTGGGTGCCAGGCCGGCCTTGGATCTGGAAGTGCGAAGCCCTGGGCTCCCCTCACATTCCTTCGCACCCTGTGCAACCCCAGGCCTCCTCCCTCAGGAGCTGGCTGTCTTGGGGTGCCTTTCCCTCCACTCCTCTCATAGTCAAGTTGGATAAACGCTTCTGTGTGAAGAGTGTTTCCAAGACTCAGGGCTCAATCTTCTGGGTGGAATAGAATGACCCAGTGTGGTCACTGAGGTGGTCAGCAGCTTCCTGCAACGGGGCTCTGCGCGCAGCAGCTCACACTGCTGGGATACCAGGCTAGTTGCTTTATGGCTCTTCACAGCCCAGTCCCAGTCTCTGTCTCGCACTCCTGTTCCACGTGGAGAGACCCAGATAGATTACCACTCCTGGTTCTCCTCACCACTTCACTTCCCTTCTGCAGAGGGAAAGAGCAGCTCAGCGGAGGGTGAGCATGGAAGGCTACGAGGCAGACTGGCAGCCCCTTCTTCTGCAGTCAGCAGCATGTACCACGGTTGCGCCTGGGCTCCCCAGTCCCAGGGAAGTGCCATCCTTCAGCTTTGCCAACAGTGTTTGACTCTGGGGAGCCTATCGGGAAGATGCTACCGCAGCTGATCTGAAGTCACACTGTCCAATCTATCTGTCATATAACTAACATTCTGGTATCTCGTTTGCCCGTATCCTTTTTCATTTCTGTATCTGTCCCCTATCAGGAGAGGAAATTCCAACGTCGAAAGCTGTATCTCATCGGCTAGAATAATTCTGGTCAATGCAGGGTACACAAACTCCTAAACAATAAACTTGCTTTCAGAATTTTCCTCATGCTGTATTTCTTGTTTAAATGCCCTCACCTAATATTTGGTACGACCTATTTCCATTGCAGACAGTTCAAACACTCTTACTTGGTGTAATAAAATCATCTCATTGTTTCAAATCACATCTCTCTTTTCTAAGGTTCTCTCTGTTCTTATGCAGTGTTAATTCAATCCATTTTTGATGGATCCAAGTAACAGCATCTTTTAAAGGTTAATAGCCTCTCTCCCCTTCAGTTTCAGGTTCATGGCAGTCTTATTAACCACCTTAGCATGGTGCTTCTTTGAGTGTGAGGGAATCTAAGGTACAAAGCTGCTGCTGCTTTTTAATCCATCTCTGAATATTTCATTCTCTGTTTCTCGTGTTTAGGGGTGTAAGATTAGCTGACCACTGTCTGTCAAAAAAAGGCACAATGAGCTTTAGAAGACTGGAGTGTGGTAAAGAACAAAGAGGAAGACAAAGTGACACACTGACACAACATTTAGTACATTCAAAAACAAAACAAAACAAAAACAACCCAAACAGAGTAACAACAGCTAACTGTGATCTGTTTCCATCTAAACCTCAAATTTTTATTTCCCTCACAGTTTAGGAGAAATAGATCGCTTGCTCCACAGACTTAGACTGTGCTCACATATGATGTGTAGGAGGTAGGAGGTACTAAGCAAGGGACACAAAAGGATATTTTATTTCTCAGCATTTGGTGCTTTTTTGATCATAATGCACCAATTTTGTTGAAAAGTAATCTTAAAATGCTTTCCTTACACACATCAATAGCAATGACGGTGTGACTACCAGCTGGAACAAGCAACCTCTGGCATCTCATAGGGAATTACCTTCATTTCTCCTTCTTCTACAACCAGCTGCCAATTGGCATCTCCACCTACATCCTGCAGTGAGTAAGTCATGTGGTTCTGCACCATCTCTTCAACCTTGAGAAGGAAAACGAGAAACCACATCCAATTAAAAGTTATGTCGTAACATCTGAAACAGATGAAGCTCAGCGGAGTTAAGCTCAGACATGATGTTCTTAGAAAGGTGAACAACCAACCGCAGTTAGATCACAAATTGGTGAAGAGTGGAGTGCACAATACCCAGGTTAATGACAGAAAGAGAACTGTGGGAAAGGAAAATACTTCACTGGCCTAAGGTATCTTATTGTGACCAAAATATGCATAATCTGGAAAGAGGAAGGTAGCTCTTTACCATCTACATGTAGACACTTTCTAAGTTTTATTTTCAATCCTTTACTCATAATTTTAGGTTACATACATTAAATACATTAGAGAAGCAGCAGAGAATTAGAAAATATGTATATTTCACTTCCATTAAAATTTTTGTCCCTAAGCTTAACTACGTAGTGTGTATATGTAGTCTTTTTGGTCAGTAGAAACTGAGACCAAGAAACAAGTTTATACATACTTTGAAGTAAATATGTTAAATAAACAGATGAACAGTTTGGGGGATAGAAACTTAAAGCTATTAGCCCTGCAATACAACTACTCTAACTACTCTACAGAAAAGGGTACTGTCAATATTCTAGCAGGAAGTATTCTGCTATACCAGTTCCTAGATCTTGGAATGCACTCTTTGGTTACTACAAGTGGGTATGGTTGTGTATTCTTAACTGATCATAACCACAAAAGGAGAAGTTTTCTTTTTTTTCCAAGACCAGGTCTTGCTATGTTGCCCAGGATAGTCTTAACTCAAGTGATTCCTGGCCTCTTGCCTCCCAGTGCTTGGATTATAGGTGTGTGTCACCACGCCTGGCCTCTAGGAGTTTTCAATAAAAAGAAATATGCTGAGATTCTACAATCTATGTTTGTACTAAAAAATACTAACATTACATTTTATTCCTTTATTCAAAATCCCAGAAACAATGTGAATGGGTTATAGGCAAGAGACATTTAAAATTATTACTGCAAGACTATTTTTCCAAGTGTATAGAGCCTTGATTAGAAACCACAATCCCAGGGGCTATCTGGAGAAACATATCTATTTCTGCAATTGTGAGATCTGGGTCAGGAGGCTTAGGGTGACTAATAGAGGATTTGTTACAAATACATTCCAGATACATAATTTCTGAAAGATGACAAACTAAAAAAGTCTGTTACTACACATAAATAAAACCATCACAGGAGCTGGCTAGCTTCACTGTTCTGTGTCACATCATGATTGGGAGAGATTGTTTGCCTGTTTTGAGCCTTCATCACCCTATTCACTTTATTCCTGGAGGCAAGAGAATAAGGTCGAGAAGAGTGATGATGACAAGTCTCAAGCTTTACAGTCACTGCACTAGCGAAACACAGCCAGTGTAACGCAGAGACAGCGACTTGGGCATGTGTGACCATCCTGACACTTCAGATCTAAACTAACATTGTGCTCCATTTAGCTGCTACTTCTGACTCCGGGTCAGAGCTGAGCATGAGACAAGGGTCATTACGTTGACAACGAGCATAAGCAAAAGCCAAATGTACTGCTATAGCATGCACAAGTCTAGTATTCCAGGAAAAATGCTAGCAGCAGAAACACCTGCGATCTCATTAAAAAAAAAGAACTGGATCAAAATCCCTGAGGCAGATTCAGTGGATTTAATATAAACGAAGCATAATCTTAGGAATCATGTCCCTGACATTTCTGACCTAGAGGTCAAACTATGAGCTCACAGAGAGCATTTTTACACCAAATGAACTATGAAAAAAAATGGAAACAAACACATTTGAAATAAGACGTGAAGAATTCGAATTTTAACACCTTTCCTTCCACCTCATATTTGAACCACTCATTTTGCTATTTTAGGGGATCATCTTATTGGACCTTTCTAACATTATTAATAAAGAAATCCCACATTTGTTACAAATATATAAATAGATCTATCTTAAGGCAGAAAAAAAGGTAAGGTATATGCATTTACAGTATGTGCTCGATTATATATGTGTGTGTATATATAAAACATTAAAATACTCTAATTGAAAAAGTGATGTAGCCAATTTTAATTAGTTCAGTGACATTCTATTATTACAAAGCGAATAAAAGCTTTTATTTAATGAGCACGCATGCACGCCAGGCTTGTTAGCTCCCAATCCTTACTAGATCACACAAGTGCAACACAGAAGAATTAGAAAACTTGCCCAAAATCACATTGCTGACTCAGGTTCTTAATAAAACATTATGCAATTTAACAAAATACTGCCACTATAAAGATACAAATATGTGAAGATTAAAAAAGTTTTTTTTTGAAGTAATGCTGATACTGAACACTTGACAGCTTGATTCTTAGGAGTAGCAAATACAAGCATACAGCTCCTAACCCCTTACTGATGCTAAAATAACCTAAAACCAATTTCCATAGCTTTAGCCCATGAATGGGAACATCCTTTACAACAACTAAGAGTAATTTGCATAGTGAAAATACAACCTGTTCAAAGGAGCCTCGAATCAATGGTAATGAGAGGAATATTATTTCTTAATTGAATAGATTTGTGGTATCTTAGATTAGAAGTGAGACTACTGAAACCTACTTCATATTTTGACATATCCTGTTGGCCAAGTCCATAAAAGCTGCAGAATCCTAAAGAAACAGGTAATAGATGATACTTAAGAACCAGCAACCTTCGGCTCCTTTCAATACAATGTGAAATCTTTGGGGGCATCTCTTATGTGACAAAATTGCAAGTTATTCATAACAGAGGATACAGAGGGCACATGCAAGCTTGACACAGAAACTATTTAGTATGCAAGAAAGGCTGTTTAAATGTTCATTGTTATTATTTAAAAAATCAAAACCAAGGCAAGAGTCCTAACCAAAGATTTCCAGGCACCGCGAGAGCAAGCGGAGATACAGCAGAAAGACTCAAAGTCCATTCTATATGTTCATACAGTACCTGGGAGCTGAATCTGTGAACATCGTCAGAGGCACTGACTAGATCAATGGAAGACATGGAGGAAGAGCGACTACAGGGCTACCAGAGACAGACAAAGAAAAAACCAAGGCATCAGAACAAAGGCACAACAGAGCGTTCAGTACCAACTTCCAAACACAAGATAAAGGAAAAGAGAACAAAGCACTATGTGGAACAAGCTCAGCAGCAAGTTCTGACTCTGGGCACCTAACATGCGCCATGCTCCTTCCAAACCTGGGTGCTTCCAGGGCCATGAAACACCACCACTTATCCCAAAGGAAAACGAGACTTACTCTAACTCTTACTCATGGTTAACTATTTTGAACTAGCCACTTTCTGTCCACCCCACTCCCTCTCCCCTGCATTTAAATGAGAAAATAAAGAAACTACATTCAGATGGTATCTATTTTGGAGGGTTTGAAAGAAACTGTAACATACCAGAAATCTTATCACTTAGATTCAGGAAAAGGGAGGAAAGTTACACAACAAGGTAGTTCCATCAACAGCGAAGAACACCATGGCACAGCACCGCAGCAGCACTGACATCTGCTTACCTTCTGGACAAATCTGTGAGTCCCCGCAGAGGAGAAGGTATCTCCAGACGGCATGGAGGAGGAAGGCCAATGCAACCTCACCTTTTCACTTTGTGACTGAGAAAACAACAGAACATATTTAAATGAAGATTTTAACAAGTACTTCCTAGTTTAAGAACCATCCTAACACCAGAATTACCAACATTCAACTGCTGACTACTATAGTGCCTACAAATACCTGAATTAAGACCATAGACATAAGTTTTGCCAAATCCTGACACTTCACGCATTCCAAATTAAACTCTTGCTTTTCTAATTCACTGGCTCTACCTTCTTAGACCAGAGATTAGCTCTTTGGTTCTGCTCCTGGTCAGATTTCGA
Source organism: Uropsilus gracilis (assembly GCA_004024945.1). Classification (NCBI taxonomy): domain Eukaryota; kingdom Metazoa; phylum Chordata; class Mammalia; order Eulipotyphla; family Talpidae; genus Uropsilus; species Uropsilus gracilis. The sequence continues at coordinate 115,930 of PVHY01002172.1, read as the reverse complement.
AAACACATGTGACATTGCTCGCAGAGTTCCCAGTGTCAGGCTACCAGAGACAGCTCACAATACCCGAGGAAGCCTCCAACAAGGCCACTGTGACAGGAGCTGACGGTCAACGGAGACCCTGTGAACCTGGGCAAGTTTATTACCATTCCTCAGAGAATGCAGAGTATTTTAAATTAAAAGTAGTGAAGGCCTCAGGAGCTTTTAGTCCTTTGCCCTTTTTCCTGAAGAAAAAGGGAACTAGATAAAACAATCACTGCATTAGACCTAAAGGAATATAGTCTGAAGGGCAGCCTTTGGGTGTAGGCTTATCTGTGGAAAAGTCCCCAGCGTGGAGACAGAGGAGAACGAGCTCACCCTCTTACTAGATGCCATGTGAAGGGGCTCCCTCCCATACCTTGATTCTTCCCGTCCCGAAACAGAACATATCTCGTCTGTCCCACTGTTTACAAACTCGACCATTCTTTGCACGTGCATTATTGAAAAACTGTGGGCCCTTTCTCCTACTAACCTGTTTACTGTACCATCTGTTCTGTCTTAGAAGACCCTGGTCTGAGTGGGAGACTGCTGTATTGAGTGCGCGTGTGCGCGCACACTCTCTCTTTTGATATATACAGAATGATAATATAGGTGGATACTTTGAGGAGAAAGGTAGATTACTTCCATTTAGTTTCATGTTAATTATGCATACTTTAAAACAACCATTGACCTTTTTTCTGATTAGAAATTGAGAAGTGAGGAACTGACATAAAAATGCTACACGCGTGACTTATGTAGACAGTGCATTTTGTAGGCTATTATTATGATTATGTTTCAAATTCTATTCATACAAAATATACACTAAATAATGCCTATGATACTAAAATTAATTTCAGCTAAGAAATTCTTTATTACTTTATTATACAGATAATTATTTCACATTTTTGTAATCCCCTCAGCTAAGAAACGTTATGCTATACCTGTTCTTCTATTTTATCTTGTCTGTCGAGAGCAGCTTCAACAGCATCAAAGAATTCTTCTTCATTGATCAGACTGTTCGGGCCTTCCTATTCAAAACACAGGACATAGAAAAATTTATTTAAGAAATTAAAAAATACTGAAACCCTCGCTGAAAGTCATTCAGCAAACATTTATAATCTCATCAGCACAAGCCTGAGGAACATGCAGAGTCATGGGTATGACACAGACCTCACTCCCTCAGCACTCATACAGCTACTGCACACTGGCCAGCGCTGTACTATGGTGACAGATTAGAGTGCTGGTGAACCACTGGCCCATTTGGCCTTTAGCTAAGAATTTCATTTTTAAATGGCTGAGGGGAAAGATGGAAGGCCAAGATAAAAAGCCAGGTTGGTGTCTGCACTAGTAACTTCTCATCAGGCCCTGGGTGGAGGCAGGGCTACAAGTTGCTCTCATGTAACAGGGTCATGCCTACAAGTCACTCTCAAGCGAGGGGAACCTCAGCTCAGCTGTGTCCCTGCGACGGCACAGACCAGTGAGCTGCACGTGGGACAGCAGCTTAGTATTGCAGTGACGTATAGAATGGGAAGGGGAATTGGGGTCAAGGTTTCCTAATATTTCAAGAAACAGGGTAAGACATGCATGACGGCTGGCCTGTCTGGAAGCTTCCGGGTTAGACTAATGGCCTCACGCTTCACTGCGCTTTGAAAAACAGCCAGCAGCACCAGGCCACAGCTACGACGGCCCGGAAGCACACAGGTAGCGTGTGAGGCGCTGGCGTGATGAGCCTGGTCATCTGCACAGCACGCGAGAAATCTCCACTTTGTGCAAGAGTGCATTCTCGCCAGCCACTGCACGCTAAAGAGCAAACCCGACTTCCAGTGAGCCACATCACGCAGAACAGCGCACGTCTTGGGAGTTATCATTAAGTGAGTATCTGAAATGACCACCCAGGCCATGAAAAAGAAGTCCAACAGTCCAGCGAGGCCTCTCTCTTACAAGATTCCCTTTAAAAAGTCAAAACAGTTCCAAAGCACTGAAATAACATTTCAGTCTTTGATGAGATAAGAAAAATAAAAACTACCCAAATCTACTCTGAATTCCCAGCACATTTTTTAAAGGATCGAAAAACTCTGCTGTTCCTCAGATGGTCGGGAACACATAGGAGGTGCAAGGTAACCAGATGTCGGGGGCGAAGGGGGCACAGGGGATGGAGAAAGTGAACAAGGGACGCTGGGTGGGGCGACTCCTGAGGGGAAATAAGACACTGCCCCCAAAATTAACTGACGCAATGCATCAAACAAAGTAACGTCCAGACTACTGCTGATACTCCTTCACTCTGTGTGATCACGTCAGTCTCAGGATTCTCTTAACTGGCAATTAGAGCATTAAAAATGTTTACGGTGACAAGTGAGAGAGACAAATAACACTGATGATTCCCCTCTGGCGGCAAACCTCAGGGAGAATTAAAGTAATTGGAATAAATTTTCCTTCATTAAGAAACAAACAAAATAGCGTTAAAAGTGCTTTTCAGTTTCCTCCGTTTACCAAGGAGAAGGCTGTCTATTATTAAACGTTAAGGAGGCTCCAGGGTCTTCCTCTGGCTAGTCTGAGCATCAGCTTGGTGTACACCAACGGCACTCTCGAAGAGACTCCGAACCGAGGGATCGCGCTGGCCACACCCTCTGGGTTCAGCCGCAGGGCTCTCCGTGCGCATCATCCAAACGCAGTCCTCATGCTTCATGCTTGTTCTTTCCACAGTGTCACTCGTCTCTAAAACCTCATCCTTACCTGCTGATCTCCAAAGGCACGGCCTGCGATCTTTCCTAAGTGCTTGGTATTTACATCTAAAACATAAAGCTCTCCTCAGGCATCTGTCTCAACCAATGAGCCACGTGCCTAGACCTTGCTTTTCAGTTTCCATACGCACCTGGCAAAGACAGAACCCTGGGTCTTAAATTCCTCTTTTCCCTCAATGAATTACCACACCCTTCAGTCCTGCTACCCAAACACCCACTCTATCAGGGCAGCTTCTATGCTCTGCCCTAACCTAGGCTACCTCCAGGTCTCACCTGCAACACTGACAGTTCCCAGAGCACTCAGTCCCAACTGTCCAGGTCAATCCATTTCCCTCACTGTAGGAAGCCAGAAGTTCTCTACACGTCAAATCTGAGAACCCTGACTACTTGAAAGCTCAGGATTAGAGAGAAGCCTGGAGACCTTTCTTGCCGCTCCCTTCTTCCGAGCGGCTCATTCCACAGATAAAGTGCTCCCAGCTCCCCTGTGGCAACAGCTCTCTTCTGCTTCAGGCCTCCAATGTCATCATTTTTTCTCAACCCCCAGAGCAAACGCTCTTCCGAAGCGCTTCAGATGATAACATCTCCTCAGCACACTCCTTCTTAAGGTTCAATTAAAAAGTTGTTTCCTCTGGGAAGCCGTCCAGGACTCAGTAACCACCCAGGGCTAAAAGTCCATATACTACTTCAGCTGCTAATCAGCCTGTCTTACCATGCGTTGTACTCAAGGTAGGACCCTTGCCCGTCTGATTTCTAGCACTCTCCATGCCTGGCACAGTGTTGGGCTTTCATGCAAGTCTTAAAGAACGGAGTCTGTCAATTCAGGATTGACAAAAAGTAACTTGAGGCTACCGATAGCAGAAATGTTGAAAGCTTCTTCAGTAACTGGAATATCATGAGTGTCTGATATGAAGCAAACAGTCTGACTTTGAAGTAGTGTCTAAAATCCAAGCAAGACAAGTACTCTGCGCAAGAGGGTAATCCCCAGGAGAAGGGGTGGGTGGCTCCAGGTTCCATGCCCCACCCTAAGGAGCGTGGAGCTAGAAAAGACTGAGCTAAGGACTGAGGATGGAGGCTGAGGAGAAGCAGAGAGACAGAGAAGGAGATGACAAGAGGAGGCATATGGAGCAGAGACGTATCAAGAGGCTGCGCTTGCTTTAAAATACACTTCACCACTTTGCTCAGAGGAAAGGCATTTCCAGAGGTTAGAAAAAGGTGGTTTACTTAAGATACGACATCAGAATACATATTCTTACTTTAAACCATAAACTTATATAGAGTCTAGATGTATTAATCACATATTTAGAGATGTAAATTATTAAAAGCCCATAAAAACAGAAATTATATGGACACTTTTTAAAAGCACAATACCAAGAAGTGCAGAGATGAATTGGGATGAGATGAATTGGGGTTAATTACATGCGTTTATATGGTAAAACCAACAATCAGAAAACTGAAAAACCCTGCAAAAGAAAACAATTAAGGCAGCTGGGAAGATGGGTGGGGGAAACACACAGGAAGGCCGCTCCAGTACTTCAGCATTAGGGCAGAGACAACAACATTTTGGCCACATGGCGCATTCTGAACATGGGGTCTCCCAGCTCAGGTCTCCAGCATCTGTCTAACTTTGCTGCGGTTCCTGGGTAGAAGGTGCTCAGGCCTGCGGCAAGTTTTCAGGCCCAGCTCTTTGGCTGGGCAGCTGCCCAGAAGGGGACAGAGCTTCTGGGGAGTCTCGTCAGGAAGCTGAAAGCTGCAGTGATACCTCCTGCTCTCTGCTGCGCACCAGGCTCCTTCACACTACGCGCCTGCCTACTCTGCTCTGTACGTGGGAATCCTTGTAGAATGTGACCCTTCGGCAGTGTGAGATCTTGGGTACCCTTCAGGCGCCTGATTACATTTTCTTAATTATACTCTACTCTATCATTCTACTTTTAGCTTAAAAATACTCACCAGTGTATTTTTAAAATGTTCGTTTTGGAAATACCAACAATGTTGAATAACAATAACCAGATATATTTCTTATACCTTCTCACCAAATAAATATCACAGGAAAACAGCCTATAAAATCTTAATGTGCTGAGTGTATGAAGAGGGAGATTTTTAAATTGCTTAATGACAAAACAAAACAAAACAGGGAAAGGCTTTAGACACTTGCAAAAACAAAGACAACTAGAAGAGTTCATACTCTGCTATGGATAAGACCTCATCATCTATATAGTACAGATAAAATTTTTTTGCCTATAAAGTACTAAATTTTTCCTCCATAGGTTGCTTTTATTGAGAGGAGAGAACATTAAAAATTCTCATCCTTACAGAAGATTAAGACTTGTCCTGTAAACTGGACTGACCTAACAATGAGCCTTGTAAACCTATAAACTCTTTCAGAAGCAAAAAAAGTCAATCAAAACAGAACTTTATACCTCATAATCTGGTCCTCCAAAGTGGGACTTTTTTTTAAGTTCTATCATGGCATTTTTATATGCTTCTTCTGTTCTCCTCCGCTTCTCATTTTCCTATTAAGAAAAAGCAAATTAAAAATTGTATCATTTGAAATGGGAATTTTCTCGAAATTTAATAATTTAGTCAAAAACAAATTCTATCCCTGTGAATTATGAGAGTATCATTCTGGAGGCGGGGGGGGGGGAGAAGTGTGAGTACATAATATATATATATATACACAGTATATACACGAGAGTACATATTGTATGATTTTATTTATAAGCTAGTTAACATGTAAAACATCTATGATGACATGTTACAGCTGTGGCCACTTCTTGAGGTAGTGGTATGGTATGGCCATGAAGGAACTTTTAGAGGTTCTAAAAACGTTCTCTATCTTGTTCTCAGTGTAAACACAGGCGTATAAATATAAACATTTTGTATTTATGTATGTATATGAATAAAAATCAACAAGCAATAAGACTGGTGCACTTCACTGTGTATGTTATACCTTAATTTAAGGAAATGGACAAAACAATACACAGCACAAAATTAAAAAGCTTAGAAGAAAATGGAAAGTATATGAATAACATAACTGAGTCTATTAATATGAGCGAACACTTTTCAATATTTTCTTTTCTCAACATTGTTAATAATTACAATTGATTAATCTTAGAAATATAAATATGGGCCTATTACTAACACTATATGCTCTAAAGAATGTTTTAGTTCTAACATTTAACTAGTACTCATCTATATATACAGAGGTTTTCCACTAAGCAAATTCACCGAGCTATTCACACCAGAAACTAGTGAATAATGTAGTGTATCTTAAATGATATCAGTGACCTAAAAAAATTTATATAAGACTATGAATGTAATACATTAATATTTAATTTTATAAATTTTATAAATGGAGGTTCAAATTAGTTCATGTAATTGAAAAAGTACTTTCACGTATCCTACGATAAAGCTGGGTATGCTAAATATGTCATCACCTCCATTCCAGAACATTAAAATTAGAAAAAAAGCTTAAAGCTTTATCAGAAACATATCTGTACAGTAACTGAATATATGACTAGTGAATGTGGAACATGGGTTTAAGATGTCTAGAGAGATTAAGAAAAGTAATTCCATCCAACAGCTAAACAAGCAGATTTTCCTCTAAGAAGTTTGGTTTACATGCCCAAGCAGTGGAAAAAACTCCATTTTATTTTTAAATCAGAAACTGAGGTAGCCTTACCTTGTCCAGTCTTTTCTGCCAGCTTTCTTCACGTTTTACCATTAGTTCAATACAATGAGAAAGTGTAGCAAGGATTCCAGCAGTAGTTGCTTTAAAAGTTATTGCCTCTCCTTTAAAGTCTATGCCATTAATTCCTTTTGGTGTGATATGCGGAAATACTGAAAAAGAAAGTTACTCAAAATATGTTTAATGAAGAAGTGAGTATTTTCTCAAAACTTAGTTAGACTCTATGTAGAAAACTAGCACGTCAGAGCAGTTCTTGGATTACAACTTCTCTCAGGGGCCAACGTTTAAAACGCTGTTGCTGCTCTGCCCGTGAAGAAGCTTGTGCCACATGAAGCCTTCCAAGCCTCTTCCTCTGAACTCTCTCTGCTGAAGTCTACTCGCTGTGCTGTGCCTGGTGTAATGCGGCCAGAGGAGTTTTGAGATAACAAGAGTAAAAGACCGTATCTTACTGCAATTTAAAAATATTTTATTTAAAAAATATTCTGAGACCTTAAGAGTCGACCAAGTTACAGCAAGCTCTATTTTGTATTTTGAGAAGCCAGAAAAATTTAAAATAACTGAAGATAGACTATAAAAGTGAAAAAAGTACAAATCTAAATTTGGGGTCAACACATACATTAAAGTGGTTTTCATGCTTATATTTTGTAACTAATTCACAGTCTTTGAATTAAATAAAAAACTTAAAACTCAAGAGAGCGTATCATCCTTAGCCTGCAGCTAGTAAGAAAGCATTCCAGTAGAATTCTCAAATGAAATACATCCGACTTCAAAAACTCCTTGTAGGCATGACAGCAAAGGCGCACTCCACAGAAGGACTGATAAACTGTACTTTGACAAATTCTACATTTCTGTTTTTTTTTTTTTTTTGAGACTAGGTCTCGCTATTTTTGCCCGTGGAACCGCAGGCTCTCGTTGCCTGGGGTACCACGGACTCAAGCCATTCCCAGCCTCAGCTTCCCAGGTAGCTGGGATTACAGGCACACACCACCACGCCCAGCTGTTTTTTTGAACTAGGTCTAGCTACGGGCCCCAGGCGGGACTCGAACCGCGATCCCAAGCCCCGGCTGCTTCATAGGCTGAAGCTTACAAGCACGAGCCACCGTGCCCGGCCTTCTACATTTTTGTTTTAGGAGGAAGGCACTGTTAGAAGATGCAGCAAGACAGGATGAACAGGACTACAGATCTAATGTACAGTATGATGATGATAGTTCTACACTGAATGATGGGAACTTGCTAAGAGACTGAGGGAGGTTGTGACAAAAAAAAATTGTACTGATGTTAACTAGTTTGACTGCAATAATTTCATTAATTATATCAGCATTGTATAGCTTATAAATATCACTTTAATTTACAATAGAGAATGAAAAGACAAGGCACAGACTGGTACAGTATACACCTACAGAAAGACTTGAATCCAGGATGTATTATAACCTCAAAACTCAACAATAATGACCCAATAAAAACAATCAGCAAGATTCACATGCATACTTCAACAGACATGGATAGCATAGAGCACCGGACATAAAGATGTCCAGTATCATTACTTAATAGGGAAACGCAAACTAAGCCATAACAAGATGTCACTACCAGAAGACGAACATTTACTTTTTTTTAATTGCACGAATACACACACAGACAAATAAATATTGCATATTTGTTTATCCTGATACTCTCCCAACATCTTATCACCTGTGCACCTTTATCTCTGGTGCCCACCTCCTTCCCTGATTTTAGTCTCCCCACCCCCTTTTCTCTGTTTCAGTTCTGTGGGCAGTTTAAAATTTTTCTTGTTCATTTGTTTTCCCTCTATCCCTCCTATAAGTGAGACCATCCCGCTATTTCTCTTTTTCTTTCTGGCTTATTTCCGCTGACATGATTCCTTCTAGCTCGATCTATGTTGCTGCAAATGACCTAAGTTTGTTTTCTTTGACTGATGCATAATATTCCATTGTGTGCATAGACCACAGCTTTTTCACCCATTTGTCAGTTTTGGGGTATTTGGGTTGTTTCCGTATCCTGACTATTGTAAATAGCACTGTGAGAAACATCTGGGTACAGGTGTCCTTTTGAATTAGTGTTTTGATGTCCTGTGGGTAGATTCCCAGTAGTGGGATGGCTGGGTCGAATGGTAGCTCCACTTCCAGTAGTCTGAGGGTCCTCCACACACCCTTCCACAGTGGCTGGACCCACCAGCAGTATAAGAGTGTCCCTTTTTCTCCACACCTGTGCCAGCACTTTTCCATTTTTTTATATGGACCATTTTCAGAAGACTAACATTTAAAAAGTCTGACCATGCTGAGTGTTTTGGTGGGGATTTGGGGACACTGGTTAAATACCAAGTGAAATATAACTTGGCACTTCCTTAGAACGAGATCAGCACAAAGGGGTTTACTCCAAATTACGTCCACAAAAGTGAACTACACATCTGCAGAGCAGCGCTGTTAGGCTGCACATTGGAAAGAGCCCAGGCCCACTCAGAGACAGCGACAGACTGCAGCCAGTCACACAGCGAGCGCCATGCAGCGAAGGAATCGGACCTGGAGCGAGCAACAACCACAACTGCCTCTCAAACTGAGAGAAGCCAGGCCAGAGGCACATGCTGTCAGATCCATTTACATTTGGCTCCAGAAAACGCAAACTAGTGTACAGCGGGGTGATCAGTGGCTGCAAATGGGGGAAATGAAAAGGGCTGGAGGAAGCACGAGGGTGACAGGTGACAGAAGGACCTGTCTGTGGCGATGGCTTCAGGATGACACCACAACTTAACCGCCCACTTTACATGTGCGCATATATTGGCAATGCTAACTGAATCCTGACAAAACTTAGAACAAACCCTTTCTCAGGTCTATCATTTTAAGTCTTATACCCCTTTCCCAAAATTGCCCCTTTACTTTTTTTTCACATTTTGTTTTTATTGTAATAAAATAATTTATTATTTTAACTATAGTACTATTTTATTACATGCTCCTTTTATTAATATTCAACTTAGAAATGAAGTTATTTGTGCTCTTTATAAATGAACATGTACTGATGGGTCCTCTCTGCTGAATGACTGGTAGTGTATATATTTAAGAGTCAGTAGAAGATGAAACAGCAACATGAAATGTTTTTGAAAAAACTATGGAAATCTAGAAATGTACCTCTTCAGTTGTACTTACTTCTTTCAGAAGCAATACTAACTACTTTCAAATCCTTTTCAGAATGATACAGGTTAAGATTTTCAAGGTTTCTAACAGCTGAAAAATAAGTGTCTCAAACACAGTAAATAAATGTCTCTCATGTTACACTTGTCAAGAAATCAAAGTTATGAAGGATAAAACCTCATCTTGCTTTGTCATGCTCTGGACTCCATTTAAGTATCATTTACTTAGAATTTTTGCCCCAAATCTTAGAATATATTAATATTGATGGAAAACTTAAGGCAAAATTCCAAAACATTTGCTAGTTTTGGATAAGCAGACACATCTGAACCATCTCAGCGGAAAACAAGGGAAGGGTGGCCATGAAGAGACAAGGTGAAATGCCTTAATTTTCTCTAGGAAAAGATGCTGTTATAAAATGAAATTGAACAGATGTGAATGTAAACATGCCATGAGCTGCATAAATGAAAGGAATTATAGCCCACAAATCTATTATTTGTAAGCACTCAGGATTCAAAGATTACCATTCAGGTTTACAGTTCTTTCAGTTGAACTGAGAACCCTGCATACTTCAAAACACTCAGAAAAATTAAGCATCACATTAACATCATCAATGTATCAAAAATGACAACAAATGCTGGTAAAATTTCAGAGATCTATATTCTACTTATTTTTCTTTAGATGATCACATTTATTTCCAATATGTGGCAAACTACAGGGATCCCCCCCCAATTTCTGGTGAGTAGTTTTAGTTTTTCCACATAAAATATTCAAAATGATCATGCTGTTTGGACACAAGAAAACTTGGAGGACAAGGTCCTCTGAACGTACAGGATGGGAACTTTATTTAAAATCTCTCCTCAGTAGTCTATGATGAAGAAGAAACATTGCTAAGACTATACCCAAACACAGATCACACCAGAGTCAACAGTCAGTTTGGGATAACTGGACTAATACTGTTGATAGAACTGTTCTAACAAAGTAAGTTACAGTTGGGTATAAAAAAACCTTAATTTGCCATATTCTCACATGAAAACTATGAGCTAAAAGGGAAAGAAAAGTCATCTTTTCTTTACAAATTTTTCATATACACAACGTAGAAGCATGTACACACTGACTAGGTGGGGGAAGAGGCCAGATACTACCCACATTTCTTATGTTATGCATGTTTCAGCAACACTGAATTTTCCTTGAGTTTCAAGAGTACACTCTGACTTGATACATCAGTTCACATTTACTTACTATTTTATATAGTGTATGACAAATGCTCCTATATATTATTTACAAACCAGGAATAGATACTGTAGATACTCGGTCAGAAAGTGTGGTTAGAACTCTTTCTAAACATAAAATCTATTTCTATTTCTACACATAAAATGTATATAGTAAAGCTGGAATGACTGGAAAACAGAAAATTCCACACAAGTAGCCCTCAGTAATATTTAACAGAAACATAAAAAATGAAAACGTACGAGGAGCTTTTTACTTTAGACAGGTTTCATTTAACTAGAGGTCAAAACTTAACTGTTCTCTATTAGCATGTTTCACTTTAAGATCAACAGCATTATTGTTATATAATCCATACCCCATATAAGTTACTTATTCTACATGTACAACGAAGTGGGTTTTGGTTTATGAGCAGAATTCAATAAACATCAGAAATTTTAGGATATTTTCATGACTCACCCCAACACAGATTAGCAGTCATTTCCCATTTCCCCCAAATTTATCCCTATCTGACCCAACCCTAGACACTATTCATTTTTTGCCTCTGTGATCTGACTCTGAATATCTCCTATAAACGGACGCTAAGTGGCCTTTGGTAACTGGCTTCTTCCATTGAACATACTATTTTTAAGGTATCATGTGTGTGTTATAGTGTGTTATCTGTACTTTATTCCTTCCTATGTTCTTCCTATGTATCTGTACTTTATTCCTTCCTATGCTCCACTGTGTGGTGATAATGCATTTTAATCATTAGTAGATGGACACTGGGTTATTTCCACTTCGTGACTGCTATGAGTAATACCACAATAAACATTCAAGGACAAGTTTCTATGTGGATGCACATTTTCATTTCTCTTGAAATGAAATACACCCAGGAGCAGAATGGCTAGGTCAGGTGGCAATGCTGTGGAATCTTCAAGGAACTGGCAGGCTGTTTCCACAAAGGAGCTGCACCATTTTACATTCCCACCAGCAGTGAAAGAAGGTTCTGCTTTCTCTACATCCTCACCAGCACTTGCTCTTATATCTCTTCTGATTAGAGCCATCACACTACGTGTGAAGTGGGTTTTAATGCGTGAAGTGGGTTTTCCATTTTTCTGATGATTGATGAGGCTGAGAACGTTTTCATGTGCTTACGGGGCATTTGTTTATCTACTCTGGAGAAACGTCTACATTTCTTCACAAATGTACCGCCCATTTAAAACTGAAACAACTCCCTAAGATAGAGTCTAAATATATTTTCAAAACAAAAACTGTCAGATACATGACTGGCAAAGGATTTCCCCATTTTATGTGTTGTCTCTACACTTCTTTGTCTAACTCATGGTCATTAAAATTTGTATTTCTTCTAAGAGCATGGTACTAAGTTCTTCTATTTAGGTCTTTGATGAATTTTATGTAAATTTTTATGTTTGGTGTGAAGGAGAAGTTCAATTACATCCTTCTCCATACTGCTATCCAGCTGACCAGCATTGTTGAAGGATTTTTTTCTTCACTAAATCATATTGGTACTCTTGAGAAAAATCAACTTGCTGTAAATGAGGTATATTTCTGGACTGTGTTTCATCTGGATGTCTCATGCTATGCCAGTACCACACCTCACTGATGTTTTTGCAAAATTATAAGTATGTGAAACTTTTAAGTATGACTTCCTATTTTGTTCTCTTTTTCAATATTCCTTTGAGCTATTCTGGGTCATTTCATATGAATTTTAGGATGACTGTACTCATTGCTGTCAAGAACCCACCTGGAGTTCTGGCATGTACTACAATGACTCTGTAGGTAAATCTGGGAAATAATGAATTGTTAACAACATTACATCTTCTGATTTATGAACACAGATACCGTTATATTTATTTAGATCTTCTTTTACGAATGTTTTTTAGTTTATAAGGCTGATGCCTCTTTTGTTAAATTTACCCCTAAGTATTTTACCACTTTTGATGCCATTATAAATGAAACTGTTTCTATAATTTTATTTTTACATCGTTCATTGCTACTTTAGCAAAACACCACTGGTTTTCTGTATACTGATCTCATACCCTGAAACCCTGCTGAATTCATTTATTATTTTTCAGTGGATTCCATAGGACTTTATTGAAACAAGATAAAGCATCTGTAAAAAATGATAGCTTTAATTCCTTCTTTTGAGTTCAAGTATTTGTTTTTCTTGCCCAGTTGTCCTGGCTAGAACCTCAAACATGATGAGTATCAGTGCAAGGATGGATACACCTACCTGGCTTCTAATCTTCGGGAAGCATGAAGCTTTGCACGACTGTGCGAGTTAACTGGGTTCTTCATAGACACAGTCTATCTGGGCATCTAGTTCCAATTTTTTGAACCACCTTGTCATGAAAGGGAACTAAATTCTGTCAATGACGTTTTCAGTATCTACTGGCTTTGGCCTTTATTCTGGTAATGTCATGTGAAGTCACATGTTGCTCTAGGGTGAGGCTATGTGCTGAAAAATGTGTCTTTAGTGACTTTGCTGTGCTATCCCCACAGAGGGTGATTACAAAAACCCAGACGGCACAGCCTACTGGAATCAGTCATTTATGTGGGCCACGTGATGGGAATGCCATAAAGCAAACAAATTTCTGCATCCCATTATTGATATGATTTCCAAACGTTAAAAGGACCCTGAATTCAACCGAGATAAATCTCATCAGAATGTATATAATCCTTTCTATATGTTGCAGAATCAAGTTGTAAAATCCTTTTTATATGTTGTTTGTTAGTGATTTATTGAGAATTTGATTATTGAGAATTTGCATCTATACTCAATTGAGATACTGGTGTATATATATTTTTCTTGTGATTTCTTTGTCTGATTTAGGCGTCAAACACAAAGAAAGGAGTTAGTGGGAACTGTGGATACACAGATGCACTTAAGACCTGCGGTTTAGAGAATTATGAAGACATTGCGGAGGGTGCTTCTCGAAAGGAGTAACTTCTTCCGCATGGTCTCAAGTTCTCTTTTCCCCCAAAAGAGAGTACTGGAGGTTTTCCTCAAGCACTTAGATATGGGTATCTATTCACACAGGAGTTAGACACTGGAGCCTCTGTATTTACTAACAGAACTTTTGAATGAGAGCATGTCTAGTAGCAATCTACTAGCAAGAGTTTCTTCATAGTGAACCCTTGAAAAATCTGTTTAGAGATCTTTGATGACTAGCCATTCTATTTCTCCAGTACTATCTCTAATTTTGTATCAGGAAATACGTATCTGGTTCATGAGTATTCTGGAAATGGTAAGAGAGGGGAGCCTAGGGTTACACACCTTTCAATATGCAGCTTCATTTTGTTCCTAGCCACCAATGTTCCTAAAGATTAACTGGAAAACGGAAGCTATTAGATTTCAATAATCAGAATGTAAATTTCTACATCACATTATTTATAGGCAAACACACACATATTTTATTGTGCGAGACAGTCCTGAATCTAGAACTCTCCAGTTCTATTTCTACAGAAAACAATCTTTCGTTCTCTTTTGGAGAAGGCTGATGGAGTAGCATGAATATATATGGGGTGGAGGAATGAGACATAGAAGTTTTGATCTCTTCAATACTTTTTCTAGTATGAAAGCTATATATTTTTTCTCTTAAGGCAGATTTAAATTATCTTCCCAAAATAACCTCTTCAATTCCATATAGATATATTCAATGAATGATTCAATATGACTCAACTTTTAGTCCTACGTTACAGGGACAGAGTGTAGCTCTGAATATTGAAGCTACTAGTACTCGAGTACTTCCTTTTATAAGGAAGAAGAGTGATTATGAAAATAATAAAAAAAGTGTGGAGGGGAGAGAGAGTTCAGATTTTAGTGTCAGTAATAGAATAGCTCAATATGACCTATGAAAAATAAAACTCGTCTCATGCACACAACAATTAAAAAAATATTCCTTCAAAACTGCAGCAAAAAGTAGGAATCATTAGAATTCCTTTTTTTTTTTTTTATAAAAATTTGTATCTTAAAAGAATCTAGGAATCCTTTCTAGCTTTTCCCTTAGGCTTCATCAAAAGAAGAACAACTCCAGCAACGAGTCACATTTCTGTTTTTTAAGATTACACTCCAAGTGATACATGAGGTATCATACTGCTGTGGCTTATTTCACAGGTGTGGCGCCCTCCAAGTCACAACGACTCTTGCAAAGCACAAGCCCGTAGAAAGAATGAGCCACGACAGAAACAGCAACAAGTGATAAGGTAGAACAGGAAATGAATCACTGTGTTCCTAGGTCTGCACATAACCAGTTAGGTCTGCTGTGAGCTCAGCTATTCCAATACTTTTCCTTTAATAAACCAAACACACTTTTCAACAACAGTCCATCAAGTGGAGAGAGACAAGAACATTAAACAGAGAGAAATACACTTTTAAATGCACATTCAAGTTCCATCACAATGTCTCTCTCTCTGAAGAAATAAATGTTTTCAGTATTAGAAATTGACACTATCAAATAATGCAGAGACCAGCAGGACAATGTCTGGGATTCTGAATAAATCTCTGCTGGTGAGCAGTTGTTGGTACTTATGTCAAAATGTAAATATATTACCTACATGTCTTTCCCTGGACATTTCAGCAGTTCTACTGCTTTAAAAAAAATCATCCAATTAGATGATTATTCTTGTTATTTAGTTTTTATATAGTGTTAGCAAACTAATCTGTCTGGTGGAGGGAGAAAACACATTACTTACACTTCTCTTTATTGCCATTGGTATTATGTAAGAAGTCTCCATCAGAACGTGTTGTAGGAAAGTCATCTTCATCATCTTCCACCACTAAATAAAACATATTAAAGCATATTAGCAAGAAAAGAAGTAGAAATTAATTAGCTTATTCTTATGTTTCACTGAGTCATTGTACTCTGGATTCTGTTAGAACAGGATCTTATCTTTGCATTTTTAGCAGTTATGCTCAATAAATGGCAATAAAATGTCTGGAAGTACAATAGTATCACTTTTAAGACGGTATCCACCCCCTTTTTAAGCAAGGTTCATACCTTAACCAATCATTTTTTCCTTTCCATTCCTCTCTCTGCCTGCCTCCTTGGGTCATGTCACACACAATTCTACATGAGTCTACAAAGGGTTAAGCAGGACTGTCATATGGTAACTTCCAGGCAGAGGATGGTTGAACTTGCCTGTGGGAGTTCTTAAGCGCATCACTACTTACATGATGCTAAGAGATCACTATGAAGTCATCAAACTAACAGTGGACAGAATGAGATTAGAATCTTTTATGTTAATGTGTCATCTAACTCTTGTTTGAAAATCAAACATATGTTTACGTCAGATACGTCTTCTGTACTCCAGTATGGTATTACTTAAAGCAGTATCTCCAGACCAAAGAGTTAATCAAATCTTACCAAAAAGAGTCTGGGGTGGTGACGGATTGAGTTAAGATTTTTACTGGTGATTCAGTTAATAACGTATTATATGAAAACACAGAATACCTAAAATTAAATGTTTGGTATTACTATTTCAATGACACATTTAATGAAGAATACTATTCTCAAATTTTAAGTCATAAACGTAGTTTGATAATAGAATGAAAGTGCATCTACAGAAAAATCTTAGACAGCAACTCTGATGGACACCGAAGGTAAGAAACTATGATTCATGCCCATCATTCATTTTCCACCCAGCATGAATTCTTAAAAAACAAAACAAAGCAGTGTTTTTAAAACTAACATTAACAAAGGGAAATCTATGATCTCAACTGTGTCTCCCTCTGCTCCCACCAAACCCCCAAGTCCTACAAATCCTTATGCTGACATTCTAAAGTCTAGCACGGAAGAGTGTGACTCCAGTTAGGAGGTCTTTACAGAAGTAATTACATTACAATTTGGCTGCCAATCACAGGGCTTACTCTAGTATGAGTATATCCTCATGGAAAGATGAAAAGTGGACACAGGCATAGAAAGAGGATGATGTGAAAACAAAGGGATGTTTGTCTTTAAGTCAAGAAGAAAGACCTAGAACAAATCCTTCCCTCACGGCCATCAGACAAAACCAACCTTTGCCAACACCTTGGTCTCAACTTTTTAACTGTCAGAACTATGAGAAAATTAATTCATGTTGTTTAAATGACAAGATTCTGTGGTAACCCTAATAAACCAATACATTACCATTACCACTGCCGTAATTTACTCATACATGTGAAAACACCACTAAGAATATATTTAAAATTACTTTTCAATTCTTCTATCCAGTCTGGTTATCACTGCATCCCAACTTCTAGTCTTACTATCACTTTGCCCCTCAAAAGCTATATACATTAATGACCTGAATCATTTATAAATGAGGTAAAAATTCAATTTTGTATATATCCTATTTTTTTGCTTAAAGGTCTATTGGCAAGTCAAAGAGAATAATGTTTCTGTTTGATAATACCAAATATTAAAAAACCCAAAAACTTGATCATAAAGAACTCTGAAGCTATTTAGACAAAATTCAGCACTTTAAGAGGAATCTGAATTTCTGCTTCTGACCGATATGGATGGATGAAGAGGACTAAATCGATCCTTTAGCATGAGCCTGAAAAACGGACAGAAATACCCAAGAGAAGAGTTTCTAAAGATCCTGGATGGCAGGCAATGAAGGACAGTGATCCTTGAGAGTCAGCAGTTTGAAGAGCTGAGCCCAGGACTGCTTCAGCTAACTATCCTAGAGTGCGAATTAAGAGGAAAGACAGGAAGAGCCAGGGAGACTCTGCGAGGTGAGGAAATGGGGCTGAAAGGCCAGAGAGAAAAGGGGAAAGTCGGATCCATAAAGCAGGACACTGGAGTGGAGACAGCAGAATCAAACACCTAAGCATCCAACACAGCATGTATGAACAAAGGGAAAGGGCCTAAGGGAACAGGATACCAAGCATGCCATGGGCACCGACTGGTATCCACAAAACACCTTGTCAGTCATAAGGAGCTTGTCAGAGAGCACGGAAGAGTCTTGCCTCAGGAGCAGTCAAAATACATAAGGGTCTTGTATTATATAAGAAACAGTATGGTATTACTTAAAGCAGACTGATAAATTAAATGTGTATACAATAGTAACCACTAAAATAACTAAGTTATAGCTAAAAAGACAACAAAAGGATAAAAAAATATAATCATGAAATCTGAATTCAGATCAAACCCCAAGATCAAGAAAACTGTATCTAGCAATCTAGTTAGAATAGTATGAATTCAGTGCTATTTAGTAATAATGCTATGAACAATTCAGTTTTGCCTTCACAGAAAAAGCACAAGAGATTAATTTTAAGGGGGTGGGGGTGGGGAATGGGCTGGATAAAAAATAATTATCTCCACTATTTATTTCTTCTTCTACGAGAACACAAGTCAAAAAAGAGGCGGCAGACAGAAAAAAAAAAAAAAGAGAGGTAAAGAGAGGAAGATAAAGGTAGTAAAGAAGTAGGGTTGATTGCAAACTGAGAGGATGTGGCATAAACATATGCTTTGTCTAAGACACACCAAGGATAGATGTATTAGACATAACCATGTGAAATGCCTATTACCAAGATGAGAGCTATCATACTCCTTAATAAAAAAAAATTTAAAATCATTAAAAATTTCGAAGTTACCTGATATGGGTTGATCAGATTGATTAAGACATGTTATAAACTATGTAAGTAATATGAACACTGACAACCTTGGGGGTTTGCATCAAAAGTGACTATAATTACCTTTATCACTTAAAGACATTACCCTTTAAGATCAAGAGGCTTTAAATCCATTCATTCTCCAAGAAAAAATAGTGGTAATAGCCTAATTAACCTTTATCCCTTTGAAGTTCATCCTTGGAGACAGCATCAGCACAGGCATCAAAGAACTTCTGTAGAGTATCAACTTGTCTACATAGGATATCTCTAAAGGTTTCCATTTCAGCCAATTTCTCACGTAAACTGTGGCCTTTCTGTAAAACACAATAAGGACGGGATGCAATCCAAGTAAACAAAACTAGAATTACTTAGTCCTGTGGCATTTCATCACCTTCTCAGGTCTACCCCCTACACCTGAGAGCATGGGGCAGGGAGAACTGTCAAAGTCAATGGATGCACGCAGGAGCACACTTGAAGTGAGTGATTGGCAGCCTCGTGTCGGGAAGCCAGAAGAGCACGCCAAGCCTGACAACTGTCTAGTATTCCCACACAGACTCTGTGAGGGAAAGTCGTGGAAGACTTTGGAAAGGGTGAAAAATTACTCGGTATTCTTTGAAGGGACCAGCTGAGGATCATCGATGGATAAGGTGCTGTCTGATTACGGAGAAGTTTTGGGCTTCATCTGAGTTAGTTTACAACTTTCTGAAGAGCGAAAATTTAGAATAATGAAAGTGATTTTTCTCCAAAGAGTGAAATCTGCTGATTACTGAGCTGTGGTTAAGTGGTCAGTTTTATATATGGCAGCAGAACTGTTTCAGCATTCTTCAGACTTTGCTTTGAACCAATTACCTTTTCACATCCTATTAATTGCTGAACAAAACACAATCGCTGCCATGTGTTCCTTTTAGATTTGAGTGAGATTTCACCCCTTAGGAATTGTTCTATAACAACTTCAAATAAATGGTAGACAACGTCTGACAGAAAGTCTGGAGTTCTGTTCATAAGGTCCAGGACGAGACTCTCAGCTGCTGCTGCCACAAATGAAACGCTCGGAAGCACAAACCTTGAACGAGGAGGTGGACGTTGCGGAGTAGCCGCTGGCACCAGACACCAGTGACACCATGGAGCCATGTCGGCGCAAACTGGATTCAGACCCGTATCCAGATTCAGTCTGAAACAGAAAGCAAATGGCATGACCAAAAGGTAGTTAGCAAATATAAAATAAGGGGGGGAGGGGAAAGCAAGTGAAATCAAGTTTCTCTGTACATTACTAAGGCTAGTATCACAACAGCTTGCGTTCACTCAGAAATACAGGCAATCCACTGGTACAACCAATGGTGCAACCAATTCCTAACTTCCATTTCACTGCGAACTGAGAGAGGAGGGGAGGAGTGTGGCCACAGCACTGATGAGCTTCAGGGGTGCAGGAGAGCAGGTTCTGGAGATGGATGTGGCAACAGCTGTGTGAAAATGTGCTTCATGCCACAGAACTGTCTACTCAGATGGCTGAATCTTGACAAATCTCACATTATGTCTCACAAGAAAAAGAAGAGGAAATTTTTCATTCTACGTCTTTGCAGATAAATCACTCATGAGACAGCTTAAATATCACTTCTCAATGAAGCCTCCTCTATTATACTAAGCGGACTGTCTTCTGAACCATTCTTAACACATCCTAACTAAGGACTTTACCACTCGATTATAGTATTTGTATTTTGTTGTTATTACTGGACTTGATAATCTCAAAGACATCTTTCTCATTTTTGAAGTTAGCCACAAAAAAGATCTCAGTTTAGCCAGTCTGCTAAGTAATCACTCCATGGAAGAGAACTGAATTCCTGATGGTAGGGCATATAGGTTTTGTTTACTTTATTGGTTATTTGCTTTTAGCATCACACACACTTGCTCCTCGCTGCATGGTTGTTGGTCCCCCTGGAAAGGACTCCCCCCGTCACTCCCTCTTTCTCTTTGTTGGTCCATTCAGCCCTTAAGTCTATTTTTTTTTTCTTTCTTTCCCTCTGGAGCAGTGTTTATATCCTGGGTGAAGTTCAGTGTACCAGGGCGCAGTGGTTCAACACCGTGCTTCATATATTTCCAGTCTTCTTGCATCGAGCCACCTTCCAAGCTCGTATGGGTCCAAGAGTACCAGTTCCTCCATTCTGTGTCTCTTCCATACTGTTGTTTGAGAATGTTCCCTGGGAGATATGATGTCGACTGAAGTTTGGTCTGGTTGTTTTCCTTGTTCATGGACAGTGGCTTAGCTGTCAGGCTGAAGCTTACAGGCATGAGCCACCGTGTCTGTGCCCCAGCCCTGCCTTATTTCTGTGGTCATCCTCCCTCTGTCCAAAGGAGTGTGCGCCACACTTTGGCTGGAGGTGTCCTGAGGTCCCAATTCTGGCTCCTTGGCCTCGCCAAGGACGATGGTGTTGGAACAACACCAACTGTTGTCTCCTTGGTTGGTCTCATAGTCCTGTGTTCCTCAGCCAGCTCCAGGGTCTTTCTGGTTCTACTCTGGGGAGAAGTGTTTCCTGGGCTCTAACTCATATTGTTCTCCTCTTCTGTTTCTTCTGCTGCATTATTTACTGAGCTCTTGTTCTTGTTCCTGAATGGAGTGGGGGTTAACCCCAGAGAGGGGGTTAATTCTGTGCTATGTCTCCCTACAACCCGGGCAGGGAGGCTGCGCAGGATACACAGAAGTACTGCGATACTACTTTTATCTAATTTATCTAATTTCCACCTAACTGGGACTCTTACATATACTGGCTTGACATTATTATTGGAAATATTTTTTTTAGGTAGGAGAACATTAAGTTTCTAACTGGTTTAATTTAAATTTTGTCATGTTATGTCAATATTAACACTTATTGAAACACTTTTATCTCAGGCACCTATGTGTCATTACTTTCTGAACAGAAATTAATTTAAATTGCCCCTTTAAATACAAAATTACCCCACAAGTTTACTGAAGATTCTTCACTATAAAACACATCTAGTATCTTTTTAGGTTCTACTATTTAAAACAAGTAAGAACTCTTTATTGCAAAGGACTCATAGAACAAAATAACTGATATGGATATTTTAAGTAACGGACAGTAAATGAATGTGGAGAATGAGATTTTAGTGTAAGTAGATTTCTACTTCTAGTAAGGTTTCATCAAAATAAATTCCAGGGTGTGGTGTGGTAACATACAACTGGAGAGTGTGATCCTATCCAGCTATACCCTTTACAGTGTTGTATGTCAGCATTACCTTAATAAAATATAGAATCAAAAACAAATTCCACTGCAGGCTACATAAATTATTCCAAGAAAAAAGAAAATAGTGTCCTTATAAGTACCAATCACAGTTCTGCCATTATTCAATTTAAATAGTGGGTATCTGTAACTCAATTTTCAGCCAGTAATTGTACTGAGAGAACATTAATACTAACAGTTGAAGTGTTTAACAAATATAACCATATACAAACGATTCCTCACTATTTAAAGATCACTGTTTCTGAAAATGATTGTAATTGTGCAACTGACAGTGCCAGTACTATAAAAAATTCCTGATGGTCTTACCACATATGGAGTAATTTTAAAGCACAGTGACAAAATGGAGCTACCTCAGAGCATTTTGGGGAGTCATAGACTGGCTATCAAAAAACGAAAGAAAAATCTATCATCAGAGACACTTAGGAAAACAAACAGAAAACGTCTGTCACCAGGGCTAAAAGAGATTCCAAAAGAGAAGTCATAAAACCATTCTAAAAAGTGGCAATGCTGTGGACACATCTACAGGAGAGTCCCAAGATGTCCACTTCCAAAGCAAGATCACTCTATACTGAACCTGCTTTTTGAAGGCAGAGTGGGATGGGAGAACAAAAATGGACAGTGTGGAATACTTTATGGCCACAAACACCATGCTACTGCATGTTCTTTAAAACTGTAACAGGCGTGGGGTCTACAGTACAGGACTATGGGTTCTCTGGTGATGGGTGTAACTTAAGACATATCTGAGGAGGTCTGACTCGATTCCCCTAAACCATACATAGTTTGTAAACCGTTATTACTTCAAAAGAATTTTTTAACATGCTCTTGAAATCTTATTGGTATGATTTTGGGGATAATGCTAAAGCCATATTGACTGTTTCTTAATCCCACTCATTCTTCCACACACACGAAAAAAGTTCAGTTTACTTACAATCTCTAATCATCAAAATAGTACTTAACAACAGAGCTAAAATGAATAATGAACATGAAGAAATGAATAATGCAGAATTCTAATAGTCACATCAGGAATATTTTTCCTTTTTCCGTGTTGGAAAAATTCTAAGAGTTTTCATACAAATGGGTTTGCAAAAAAAAAAAAAAAAAAAAAAAAAACCACTTCTCCAAAATAGTAAGTATTCCTGAACATGGGTTTGAACAGACATAAATTGATATTGATATTCTGATTCAATGAAAAGCCTACTGAACATATCCTTTATAGAACAGACCTCAGTAATATTGTTACTAACACTTACTTAAAAAAAAAAAAAGAAAGAAAGAAAAAGGAAAGACAAGAAAAAAGAACAGACTCTGAGCCACTAGAGGGGGTCAGGAGCATTTTCCAAAGCAGAAGCATGCCTGGAAAGCAGACACTCAGAAAGGTCACTGCTGGTTAGAGCACAACAGTAACCTCTAGACCAATTTCTTCACCTTATGTGGCTTAATATTTTGAAACCATTTAAAAGTGTTACAAATTAAGCAAGAAAGTTCAAAGTTACGAACTTAAAAAAACAAGGTAATTAGATAGATCAGGAATTACGTTCCTGGATTTAAGTTTGTGAACTTTAAAATGGTATGGCTAGTAAATATTATTCTCTGTATTAAATCTAAATCCTGAAACTAAAGTTCAAAATGCACCTACACAGTGGAGGTCAAATGTAAGGCCATCTTTTTGGTGAGCCAATTGGAATGATGCACTACAATTAATTCAGAAGAGCAACATTCATGAAGTAAAAGATGAATAGAAGTTCAAGCCAGAATGATTACCAGGAATTATAGCACCTCATGAACCAAAAAAGATTTAGGGATGGTTTAGAAGAGTATTACAGAGTTTTAATCATATTCCAACTGCCTAAAAACCAACAGCAACACAACAGACTTATCCTGAAGATACGTTTCCCAAATCATGTCAGAAAACAGAACACTTGCTCAGATTAGTCCATGAATGACCTAGAGTGCTTTCTTCCAGATCCCAGTCATTCTTGGCTCATAATTTAAACACCACGATCAAGTCCATCTCAGCTAAAGGTCACTCACGCAGCTTGGTCATCCACCCGTACTAGAGCACCAGATGAGCTCTCCATCACAGAAACACCCCAACAGGGACATGCTGCAGCGGGACAAGGTTGGAAGTGTCAACTAGGGCCTTCTCACATACCTGAGTTGGTGCTGGGGGGTGGGGTGGTGGCTGTGTGCATTAGACACTGCTTACAACCACCCGGAGCACTAAGCACCTGCCCAACACAATGTGGCTCTGCAGCAGAGGGGGCAACTGCAGGCACTCTCTTCTTTCAGATCTTCTCTCTTGCACTTAACAAACCAGGGCTCTGATTGCATATCCTTGTATTAACAGGGAAGCTACCGTAAGTTATTTAAGAGCACAACTTATGACACAAAAGCTGGTCCTAAATAAATGAACACTGACACTCTGAAATCCAGTTTACTTTAAAAAAAAAATCCTTCCTCCTTTGGGGAGTCTGGAGATTCAAATTTCCCTTTTCTGCTGTAACATTAAAACAGAACTAGGTCTATCAAATGAAGGTATATGAAGAAGTTCGTTAAACAATGCTTTTCCACTCTACTCCAGAAAGTCAATGTTAAGGATGAGGGGGATCTTGTTTCTTTTGGCTGAGTTAACCCAGATATGGGTCGACAGGTTTCTAACTTAAATTTCTCGCCTGCAGTATTTTGTATCACATCCACCACCCACCGCTGTGCCACAAGTGACCATCATGCTATCACCTCCTCCCCTCCCCCATCCCTCCAAACTACCACTTCACAGAGTCTAAGGGCTTGTTTTTGCTTTGTTCACTTTTCTTTGTATTACACAAATGAGTAAAGTGATAGGCTATTTGTCTTCCTCCTTTTGAATTATCATCTTAGGTAATTTCCTCAGGGTCAAACCTTGTTGCCAAAAATGACAAAATTTCTTAATTTTACAGCTGAGTACTATCACACTGCAGCAACACACCACATCTTCTTAACTCTGTCCCTGGGCACTGGAGTTCTTGCTCTGTCTTGGCGATGGTAAATAGTGCTGCAATGAACACGACCTTATTATCTCTTTGAGTTAGTGTTTTCATGCCCTTCAGGGAAATCCACAGGATTATTGGCGCATATGGCAGTTTTATTTATAACTTTTGAGGACTCTCCGCATTGTTTTCCAAAGTGGCAGTACCAATTTGCAGTTCCATAACAAAGTGCAGGAGGCTCTTCTCTGTAGCTTCAACAAACTTATTTCTTGACCTTTTGATCACAGCCTAATAGATAAATTTCATCGTGATTTGGCCTATACTCCCCAAGTTAAGTGATGCAAAACTTCTTTTCATGAAGCTACTGGTCATATGCATGTCTTCTTTGGTTAAATGCCTTTTACATCCTCTGCCTATTTTTCAATTAGTTTTTTATAGTTTGTTGAACTGTACTAGTTCTTTATTTATTTTGGACATTAACCTCTTAATGGTTTGTAAGTATCTTCTCCCATTCAGTAGGTTGGTTTTTTAAAAATGATGATTTCTTTCACTGAGCAGAGACTTTTCAGTTTGGTGTAGGGCCAATTGTTTATATTCTTTTTTGTTTCCCTTTTTGTTTCTTGCTGCTGAGATCAATTCACAAAGATATCACTAAGGTCAATGTCAAAAATCATATCACTTAAGTTTCTCCTAAAGGGAGATTTTGCTGTTTGATTGATAGGCAGCCTAGTGAAAGACATGAGTATTTTATATATCAATTCCAGCAAGTCATCTTGGATAAATATAACATAATAAAACTTAATACCTAAAATATCCACTTTGCCCAGGCAAAATGCTAGCAATTTCAGAGCACTAACTCATTTAATCTTTTTTAGCCTGTAAAATGATATTACATTTATCTGTAATGTTGTCAAAGTTTTATAGCTCTAAGTAAGGGACACAGGATCCATTTCCATGTTTCAGTGTGCATGATATTAAGTATTATTCTATGCTGCCTAAAATACTAAAAAGCTGTGTTTTATGAAGAAAGTTTTGTAAAATAAAAAAAAAAAGTAAAAATGCTTCCCTCTATAACTCCTTTTGGGCAAATAGTTTTAAAAAACATGAGCTAAGTCAATAAAATTTAATTAAAAACCACTACTTGCAGGAATACTTGTTAAAATTGTTTATGTCTGAACTTAATGAGTAAGATTCTATTAAGAGGGTGGATTGATGATTTATTTTTTTAATCATTCAATATGCATTTATGAGAAAGGTGAAATTAACCAGATATGGGAGTAAAAAAACAAACTGAGACTGCTGTTTTTAGAATGTTACCACTCACTCACAATCCCTTGCTCAAATATTTCTCTACCCTTCTATGGATCAAAGTGAGAAGAAATAAACAGTGATATAAGCACACTTCTAACCATCACATGTGTCTGTCAAGTAAACAGACTTCCTATATGGCTGAAAAAGTAAAGAACTGTCTACTGTTACTATAACTTTTAAACTGATAGGGCATTTCTTTCTACCTTGCTCCCTGTTCTTTTTTATTATCCCTAATCCACAGCCATCAGTCATCCATTTCTCAATATCAAACAAAGCCAGAACATTTACCAAAATTGGTAACATAAACAAAATCTTTTTCAGATTATAGCTAAAAAGATTTATTTGATGAAAAAGAGCAGTTTTATGTTCAAGTTTGAAAGAAACTTTTTCTCAACTACTGTCCAATATACTCAATAAAATTATAGAAGTTTCCACTGTAGTCAATATGTGTAAGCTATGCTACCCACTATGACTTTTCCACATTAAATAGAGAAAAAGCAGAATCCCATCTGTTTTAATGACTGTCAGAAATCTTTCTTCCTGATTAAATAAACTCAGATACAATTTTGAAACATTGTGAAAAATGTGTAGCTTTATAACCTCATATCCTTTGATGTTCCTATAGTAACAATGTGGCACACTTATTCAATTCTAGGTACTTCCGCTTTTTCTTATTTAAGTAAACATTTTATAAGCAAACTAGAGAAGTAAACTGAAAACTTAGCAATATTTATCTAAATTTTTAGTGTGAGCATTATTAAAATTTGCGGATCTGGTAATTAACTACGCACAACTAATTAATACAGTCACAGATCTTCAGAACATGTTTGCTTGTACAATTTATCAATCTTACTCTATCCTTTAAGTACAAGAAAATATAAAATTAATTATAAATGGAATAAGGGTGGTCAATTCATATTAATCTGGAGTGAAAGGTAATGTGATTTTCCTAAGACATTAACTTTGGGAAATGCCAAGAGATTGGAAGTTAGCAGTAGGAGCTGAGGATGAAGAAAGGCCAAAAAAATATGGAAAGGCCATGGTAAACCAAAGAAAAAGAGCAATGGGTGGGAGGACAAGTTATGAATAAACAGTAATGATGACCTAGCACAATGACACAGAATGAAATTCCATGAACTGGGCAGGTAACCAGAGAGTAACGGAATTTTGTAGCCATGAGAACACTCAGAGCTCATTTCTGGCATTCCAGCTTTTCTGGGTTCCTGACAATCTCCCCTTTTCTCAGGTCTACAGAAGTTGGCCTGTTCTTCCTGTAATCTAAAATGTTTTAATTAAAATGAATGAACATATGACATCAGTACTTGTGGAAGCTTTTCAGAATTTCCATCTTCACCTGATTTGGGTAGACAATTATATTCATTTTTAGTAGACTCTGTAAAACTGTTTACCAAGTAGCTGCATCCATTTACATTTATACCTGTTGCTCCACGCACCTGCTAACATGATATAATCTTTTTTTTTTTTTTTTTTTATGATTTAAGTGGCTCTGAGAGAGGCATGCTAGAATCTCCCTGAGGTTTAAATTTGCATTTCCCTGATGATTAGCACCTTTTATATGTTTATTATCCATTTGGATATTCTCTTAGATTGGGTCAGTCCAAGTCTTGAAAGCAAAAACAAGCAAACAAAACCCAACAAAACTGTGTAAACTTTTACTATTTACTTCTGGATTCTACCTGTCTTTTTAGGGAAAATGTTGTCAGGTTATATCTTCTCAAGGCTACATAGATAATGATTAGCTAGCTAAATAACTTCTTCTTTAACAGTTCCACCAAAATCCTGTGATTTTTTTTTTAACCATCTCAGAAAAAGACAAACATCTTCCCCAGATGAGAGAACCTGGCTGAATACAAATTACTCATCTTTTTCAAGATATTCTACTTTACTAAGAATTTAGGCAACACAAGGAAGGACAGAGTGCAGATTTTGGCTCGAATGAATACAGTTAAAACTAACAAGTAGAACATTTTAAGAACCATTGACAGCAGAATTATTTTTATTCCAGAACATTAAAAAATAGGAGGGCCAGATGAGGGTTGATATTTTGTTTTCTTGCTGGACTTGATCGAATTCAGAAGAGCTGGTAGTATGACACTAAAGTCAGATGTTAATTTTTTAACTGATATGTATGGATCACAAGCAATTTAGCAACTGACTCCCACAATTAAATAACACTGATCAAATTCCTGATCTTAATAAGAGAAACATCCAGAGATGATTATTTTTACTAATTCATCAAGTTCAACTGTGATTCTAAATAAGTACTTGAATTTATCTACAACTTGTGAGAAAATGGCAAAGCCCTGACTACTCTGGCAGCCTCCCTCAAAAATCAAAACTCTCAGACATGTCTGTAATCCCAGCAACCTGGGAGACTGAGACTAAGAATCACTTGAATCTGCCGGTTCAAGACAAGCTGGGCAACATAGCAACACCTAGCCTAAAAAAAAACAAAAACAAAAACAAAAACAAAATCAAACTCTTAAATGTAAAGCAGAAATAAAATTTGATTAAGTCTTCCTAATCCTGCTGTATGCTGCAATAAGATAAATGAAGAACTGGTCCTAATCTACTAATTTTATTAAACTACTT
This sequence comes from Uropsilus gracilis, assembly GCA_004024945.1. NCBI lineage: Eukaryota > Metazoa > Chordata > Mammalia > Eulipotyphla > Talpidae > Uropsilus > Uropsilus gracilis. The sequence continues at coordinate 87,378 of PVHY01002172.1, read as the reverse complement.
ATCTAAAGTATACCTAGGGCCAGGTATGGTGGCGCATGCCTGTTAGCCAGAGATGGCAGTTCGAGTCCCGCTGGGGGCACATAACGAGACCTAGTCCCAAAAACATAGCTGGGTGTGGTGGTGTGTGCCTCTAATCCCAGTTACCTGAGAAGCTGAGGTTGGGGATTGCTTGAGTCTGTGGTACCCTGGGCAACGTGAACCTGTGGTTCCACAGGCAAAAATAGTGAGACCTGGTCTCAAAAACAAAACAAAACAAAACAAAACACTAAACACATTAAACCAGACTTGCAACATAAGGTTAAGTATATGATAATCATTTATAAGGCAGATAAACTAAGAACCTCCAGTATCTATTAAGATTTTCTAACATTACAGCTGATTAAAAATGTCAAACACGATAATTTTATATGACCTTGACATGTGGAAAAGTGCTAAATAGTAACAAGAAAATTCTGCCACAGTGCAATTCAAAATAGTTTCCAATATTCTTACAGCTAGTTTAAGATAAAAGAAAGTAAAAAAAACCACCAAATCAAGCTGACACTGACAGAGCACATAATGCATTGTGGCAAATAAGACAATTTTAAAATGATCTTCAAAATGAATCTGGGCATCATCTAGGTGACTCAATCAAAAGAATCTTTTGGTAAGAAACTTTTTTACACCCATTTAATTTCAAATAAAAGATCCTTTTAAAAACTTTTCCACATAATTTTTCTCAGACAGAAATACCTAATCTCAGGTTGAAAGTAAATCTTTCTTCTGTAAGCATTTAATGGTGCTTCATGTATGAATTAATAGACCCTTATAAGGGGAAAAGAATAAAACTGCAAACATTAAATTGTGAAATAATGGCCATCGTATTTATAAAATCAACAATTGGATAAAAGCTACCATTTGGGTTTTTCTTTGTTAATTGCATATTTTCTCATGACTCTTCAAAACTTAGTTTATAAAATGGGGGGAAACTCTACGAAGCCCGTCACTGCCAAAATCCCAGGATCAACTAAGGTTACTTCTTATGAAAATAAAAAATGTCATGATTACCACAAACCATTGCGAGTCAAAGCTTTCCACAGAATCCCTGATGTGCTAGTTCCGAAGATGGCTTCCTTCTAGGTTTCATTTGTTTGTGAGGGGTAGTATGGTGAGTTGGTGGAATGTAATTCTTTCTTCATGAGCATAAATTATGTTTAGTAAGATCACATGTATTGCAATTGTGGAAGATTCTAGGAATAATACTATGATTAAGAAAAATAACTGCATCAGCAGATGGTTGATCACACTCACTAAACTATAATTATGCAGAAAGTGCTCACAGAGGTCCTCTGATAATACATCAGAACATTACAGTAAGTAATTCAAATATAAAAACAACCACCTTCACTTTATATTACCACAACTTTTGGTTTTCAAATAATTTTATAAACATTGTTGTATTGACCCTGAGGATAACACATGAGATGGCCAGGAAACTGAAAAATAAAACCTGTTTTTAGAAACAATTTGCTTTTGTACTGTCTCAAACACTATGCAGAGTTATCAATGGACTCCAAACAACAAAACCAGCATACTATTTGAAAATAAAACCACTATTTTGGCATACACATGTCCCTTTCTATCGTTTAAGCTGAAACAGAATTTTTGAATGTACCCTGAAACATTTTTCTTCCGCAAGGGCTATTGTCTCATGTCACGCTGAATTATGCAATGAAAAACTGAGAAAATCTATACCATAGAATCATCTCATTAAACTGTTTCTTAATAGTGAACAAATTATTCTAGACTGAATAAAAAAGAAGACGAAGCAGAACTATCAGGAAAGCCTACCGAGGGTCTATCAGTCAGCCTGCGAACACCAACCAAAAAGATTAAAGGGAAAAGTTCAAATATCATGAATTTCCTTTGATTAAAAACACCTGTTCTGATACTATAAGTTATTTTGATTGAAATAACTTATGGGCCCCCTGTTTTTGTCAATTTCTACACATCTGTATACCTGAGCCTTTAAGGATTCATGATCTAAAACAAACGCCAGAGTCGTGACGTATACATAAGAAACAAGAAGCTCCTGACTCAGCTGAGCCTGTTCGTAGACACACGTCCTGCTGGGACGGCAGAGGCCTGCTGGCCACAGCCCCGGCTCTCAGGTCTTCAGACCTGGTTTTGAGGGCTGGCTCCCTGCTAACTAGAAGCCTGACCTTGGGCGAGTTAACTGGATCTCTCTGTCTCTCAGCTTTCTAATCCTTAAAGATAGGATAACAATGTTAACCTCGTAAAACTGTGAGAGTAAAATGAGATAAAGGATGCAAGGATGCATCACCATATTGGCTACACATCACTCCTCAAAAAATGTTAGTGAGTTATTATTACCAGGAACAACCACATTATTATTGTGGAAGAGGTTCTTTAAAACTCCTGATGTGTGTGTGTGTGTGTGTGTGTTTGTGAAGCAAATCAATACATGCGAGTTATTAAATGAGCACAGCTCTCTGAGAAGGAAAACCTTCAATTTCTTCTAAAGATTGTCCTAATAAAGGCAGAGAGCAAAAGGCAACGAAAGCCCCATCGACAGTACCATATGTAAAAAAGCCAGGTAAACTGCTCCAAATATCCTGCCCAAGTATATCTCAACAGACTTGGGAAAAAATTAAGAACGTTCTATTAAAACAGAAGAATGAGCCCTGAAACTTAAATCAACTGAATAAGCCTTTGAAGATCATGTCAGTTAGAAAGACAGAATTTAGCTGCACCTAGTAACATTTTAAATCACGGTGCTGGGCTTGACTAAGTGCATCCGTCAGACCACGGTGCGAGCACACTGAGCCACTCTCAGCAAGTACAGAGCTCCTCAGCCAGAAAGAACCTGGTACAGGTCAGTGACTCTGTGGTTCCAAAACACTTGCTTTTTCTACCATATGCTGCAAGTGGGACAATGTATCAGTGACTCTGATAAGTCACTACTTCTCTTACATTATCTCACTTATTCCTTGCACACACTAACAGGAGGTAGGCAGTGGTACTCAAGGTCACATCTGTCATACACCAAGAGAAGGGAGACTTATATTCAAAGTCACATACACCGAGTTTCTGAAATCCACTCCAGCTCCCTCCCAAGAAATAGAAAGAGGTTTCCAGTTTTTCTACTTTCAGGTCCTTTTCTGATAATATCAAGGAAACTAGTAACATTTGCAAAAGGTTTTAAACCAAAAGTTAAAATGGAGGGAAAAGACATTGCAGCACTTTTCTTAATGTTGGGAAAACTCAAAATTATAATCAGTAATTAAAAAATAAAGGCTACTATAAGATCAATATCAAGAATAATGTGCCTGTGGTATCCCAAGCCAGACAGGTTTTTCTTGTTTCTGTGTATGTGTGCACGTAGGTGTTTTTGGCCTATTAAATAACTAAAACAGGTGTTTCTACTATAACTCTGTGAAACCCAAATAAACAAGTACAGACAAGTATGTGAAAAAGTACAAGGTTCTTTTAAGTCATAATCAGGAAAAACAGGTGAATTTATAACTTTCCTTATTCCTTAAGATTTTGACTTAGGTAATGCAGGTTTATTACCATATATTTATCCTATTTGCTATTTATTCCACAGCGTAAGTCAAAGAGGAGCTTTAAATGATAAGAATGTGGCTTATAAATTGATGTGAAATTTTCTAAAGGCTTATTATAAAATAGCTCCATACTTTCCAAAGTTAGTTTACCCTGAGTTTACCTAAATGGTAACAGATTACAGCAAAGATAAAGAATGAAGTTTTTTAAACATCTGGGTTTTACAATCCAGTGCTATTTCAAAAATCTTTTTATCCAGATTATATAAAAAGACATTTATTATGAGTAAATCATAAATATGAAAACAAGATTTGTTTTATTTAAAGGGCATACTTGTTTTAATTAATGATGAAAAATACACATCGTAGCAAACTCCCTTAGTGGAATTCAAGTGTTAAAAATAAAATCATGGGGGTGTGTGTGTGTGTGTGTACACACTCACAAAACTGAATACCCAGTGACCAAAAAAGATAAGCTCATGCTATTTGTGGCACCATGGATGGAGCTGGGATGGATTATGCTAAGCAAAATAAGCTAGAAGGAGAAAGATAAATACCAGATGGTATCATTTATATATCAAATATAGAGAAACCAAACAAAGGGTTAGACAAACTTTAAAAGCAATCCTTGAAAGCTGACCATAGGTTTAAGGCCTCCAAGGAGGGAAGAGGAAGCGTGGAGGGTGAGCAATAGAACAATGAATTATGGTGGAGGACTGCTGGCAGTGGAGAATTCTGGTGACCAGAGCTGAGAGGAGAAATCCTTACTTTCAAATTATTACTCAGATGTAAAACAATGAATCTTCAATAATAACAACAATAACAACATTGATGATGATGATATAATAATGGACCTAAAATAAATAAAAGTGATTCTAACAGTTCACCAACAAATAAAATCATTTCAAATATTTGTTTCTGTATGCTTTACCTTTATCATCCAAGCAGTGTTAATTGCTTAGTAACACAGATTCTATTTCAAGATCTTTTCTGGGCAATATGCTCTGGGTATCTGATCACACCCTTTAATCAGGTGACACTGCATTATAATGCTGGACAAGTTTCAGGCATACTCACTGAGATTCATGGTGTGTGTACTATCTGAAGGTTACTGTTAAACATCCAGTTCTCTCCTTCACCGTACCACTGTCCCTTAGTCCTGGTTCACCCACTCCCCTTTCAACAGTCATTAACTGATCTTTTGGTCCCCAAACTGATGTTTGTTTTTATCTGGCTCATGTTCGTTTTCTCCACATGCCACCAAGATGTCCTCTGCTAAAGGATTCCCGGCAGTCTCTGGCTTAGGCTCCCTGGACAAGACCTACCTTGTGCTGCTCGATGGCATCCGTCCACTGCTGCCTGTGGTCTGGATCCTGAGCGCGAAGATACCAAACGCTGTCGTTGACACTGATGTCGAATCGACATTCATCAAAGTCATGGGGCTGCGGAGAAAAAAGTAGAGAATCAGAAACAAAGCTATTTACATTCTCAGAAGTATTATGCCCAACAGCAAAGACATGACAATAATCATCTGGTTGGTGGGAGACTCTTATTATTCTTTTTGCTCAACTGTTTTTAGATGTCTCAGATAAAAGAGCACAACATGGTACAGTCACTAAAAACAAAGTTTCATTCACTAATTCACCAAATGAGCTGACACATAAACTATAAGCATATTCCAAAAACAGCTAATTTTTAATCCAATGCTTCTGAGTTTTAGGAAACACATTTACTTTTTTTCTATCTCCAGTATTTAAAATTTTCAACATGAATAGCTTTATTTCATAAAGTATGACAGACAAGGTATTTATGTATTTCATCACAAAATAATGGTAACATTTCCTCCCAATTATTTAATTGGGGTTCTTTCTGGGATTTTACCAAGCCTTTGACTGCCAACAGAGCTTCCAAGGAAAAGCACAAATAATAAGAACATTATATGAAATACCTAGATTAGACAGAGGAAACTGCCTGCATCAAAATGTAAACATTTAGTGAAAAATGTAAACTTTTTGGTTCAGTGCTTTGCATTCTTTGTAAGAACACAGTAAGCAGATACTGATCTGTGCTCCTTGCTCCCAGGAGATGACTTCAAATGTAACAGAATCTATACCACCTTCTCTTTACTGGACAGAATATAGCAAGACAGCTTCCTCTCCTTAGAGGAGATGAATCCTCTCTGGTCAATGGAATAAGTTTTTTACTAATCCCAGTATTATACTTTCAGGATCTACTGTTTATACTTTCTTTCCTTTAACTACTGTTAAAATCCTACGTTTTCTTGTTTATTTAGAAAAACAATGTAAGATGTTGCCACAATGTTTTTAGTTTTTTTTTTTTAAATATATTTTTATTGAATAAATTTCGTCTACATTTGCCTTTTGGGTGTTTTTATCTTCTGAAACAAATGTCTCTTAAGACTGACAGGAAATGATGGCTCTGATGGCTAAATGATACAAGTAAAACATTGTCAGAACCACTGTGTGCATCATAGGTAGGACTGAGGTGGGAGGTAAGGAGAATGTGGGAGAAGCAAAAGCAAAAAATAAGAGGCTGCATATCTTGCATAATTTATGAATACAGAAATACAGAAAATTTACCATTCATAAAAACACTCAATGCCTACATATTAAATGAATGTCAAATATTCAAAAATTTAAAACTGAGTAGTTACTGGGAAAAGCTTCTTGAAGGAATAAAAGTATATTATATATACTACCCACAGATCCAAATAATTTAACTGAGTAGCCAACTGTTGTAAGCAGTTCAGAAATGCAAACATCAATCTTCTACTGCTAGCTACTGTTCTTGAAAATGGCTCACAGTTCATACTGTGTCTGGTATCCTTATTACAGTCTTAAAAAAAATACATCTATTTCAAAATTTACTAGCTGCTCCAGTTAGTAACATTTTTCCAGCTTTGATATCTTCAGAATTTCCTCATGATCTTCCAGTGAGCCCACTGGAAAATTTAAAACATTTAAAACATCCCTGAAAATGAAGACCCTGCCAATAAGCGTCCTCTGGGTGAGTGACTTAATAAAATCTGAAATCAACATACACAAAACTTTCCAAGTTACTAAATCTGCCAAATGTATGAATTACGACTTCTCCCTATGTTTCAATATTTGGAAATGTGGAGAAAAATAAGTTTTTAATAAAGAGTTATACACAGGAATGAAATAAAATTATAATCTAGACAGCTTGAATTAAAGAATCTGAAAACCTCATTGGAGGTCACACTCTGCAATGAGATGCAATATTTCAATACAAATGCTGAGGAGTATTTTTAAAAGTGAAAACTAGAAAGTCAACAAAAATGTTAAAAGTGGTTGTCTAGTGCTGGAATTTCAAATGATTTTCTTCTTCAGACTCTTCTCCAGACATTTCATAACAGACAGGCCTCGCTTTTATTATCATTATAACTCAGTAGAATAAAATGGCAGTGAAACTACTTGACATTAGAATCTATAGAGAATCAAGTAGAAGAGATGTTCTCTTACTATTCTACTGTGAAGGTCAGTTTAAAAATTATTTTAGGAATTATTCGATCTGAATAACAACGAATCTAACCTACGGTGAAGCCAATACCTTTCTAAATGGACTATGAGACTACTGTCACTTGTGCAGGCTGAAGACACAATGCCTACAGATGCGCTAAAGGAGGCCAATTGGCTATATTCAGAATTTAACACAGATGGCAGGATCTCAGGGAAAGTCCCAGATGTCTAGGGAATGAAAACAATGTCTTACAAGTTCAGAAAGGAGGTCAGCACACCACATGCAGGGAATCAATGCTGAACCAGTGCTTAGGAGATATTTAGGCACCCATCAGTGACCAGCCCGTACTACTAGCTTAATGATTCACAGGAAAGCATAAATGCTACGGTAACCAGATACCCCAGTTTTCCAGCAACTATTTTCCTTCGAAGAAGTCCATCTAGAAAACTCAAATAGTGATATGAAAGTTTCAGCGTAGAATAAAAATAAGGAATTAATTGGAAAACTTTAGTGGCTTTGTAGTACAGCACACTTAGTACCAAATTTTTCCCAACTAACTTTGAAGTGTAAGAACCGTGTCTCCTGCCCTACTCCTCAAATGTTTACTGAAACATTTCATTAAAAAAACCAAAAAACAAAAAACTAATAGGGCTGAGGACAGGAAGAGGTTCCCCCTCTCAAGCTCAATACCACTTTCCAGCATATTTCCCCTTCACAGAACAATGTGAAAACCACTGGGTCAGTACTCATCATTTCCATGGGGTCACCCCGTCCTGAACTGGTTGAGGGGTGCTGTGCGCCATTTGCAAACTAGAAGAGTTATTTTAAACGAGGTATGAAAACCCTTTTTGTTAACCCTCCCTAAGAAAACTTAGGGACTGAATTACTGAAATGACCTGAAACACACTGGCACCCATTGGCTTTCCTTATCTAAGTTAGGGACCACCCGCCTACTCTACCCCTTCCTCAATTACTCTTTGCTTTAAAATGTTAATTATCTCTCAGGTTTGTTTGTCTTCTTTAAAATTCACCAGGCCCTCGCCAGGTGTCCCTATAAATACCCCTTTCTTTTGTTAATAAAGTTGTCTCCCGGTGTATGTGTGGTCCCCCCACCCCCTGCAATCTTTTCTCGTAAATTCATTTCTCGTACCTTGCCTGGGGGTTAACAGAGGGGTTCCTCTCTGAACTAACTGAGGTCTTCCTGTAATACATGCTATCTATATGGAAAACGCTTATATTTTATGTTAACTTTCAGCCTATTAAAGATCCAGGGATGGTGAGTCTCTAGTGATTAGGCAAGTTACCTAAAATCTTTTAAGTCTCAATTCCTTATCCAAGAAAGCAAGGGTAATAACACTGATTTAGAGAGTACCTGAAGAGTACGGCATAACAAATGTACTCAAATGCTCGTAGCTATACACTTCTAAAAGTCATTTTGTAATTTCTTTAATGGGAAATAAATTCAGAGCAATAAACTACTGTTATTTCCCTATAATAATATACTCTATTACATATACCAATATACTGGAACAGCATACCACCCCTAAAAACCTCTCAGTCAACCTTTAGGGACTGTTTAAGTATATCACAACAACAAGAAAGCACAAAGATAGGCGGAGAAGTAGATTTTAAATAATCAAGCAATAAAAAACATTTTATGTTATGCATATAGTAACTGGTATGTTCGAATGTGGTATTTTTGATTTCATTTTCTAATACTGGCCTTCAGGTAACTGAATCCCAACTACTATGACTTTCAGCAAGAGCTAAAAAATTCTGATTTTTTTCACTATAGTTATAACTGTTGAGAATCATATTGTGAGTATATATATATATCTGATATATGTATCAGTCATATATATGTCATATATCATATATATCATATATCATATCATATATATATATGACTGATATATATATATATATATATATGTCAGAAAAATTACTACAAGGAAAATCCAATCATGTCACTCCTCTGCTCAAAGTCCTTAATGATAAAAGATCTTATCTCTCAAAGCTGGTGCCTTACGTTTTAGAATGCTTTAATTTTATTTCCATACCTTCCCCCCATACATACATACATACATACATACATACATACATACATACACACACACACATGGGGTGGTGGAAAAGAGGGGGCAAGTGGAAGAGGGGAAAGGGAGGGAGAAAGAATATTCGTATCTGGGGAATCAGCTCTTCTAAAGTCTGTGTTTATAAGTAAACTTCTAAATCTTTGATCTGCGAGCCCTTGTTTCAAACTGCTTATTGGTTTCCCCCATACCCAGCCTTTTCTGGCCAATTATCTCAAAGGTGCAGTTCGGAATAAAAACAGGGCAGGTTCTAGTTGTTCTTAGATGACATGTAATAGAATTAGTTAAGTTTTATACTCTAAGCTGTGCGTCCATGAAACTGCATCCTATTCCACCTAAGCCACCAACATTTCCCTTGGGCACAGTAGTTAAAATCTCTTTTAGACTAACTCCTAAGCTTGTCTGATGCCTTACTGCTCATGTCCTGATCACAATGATATACATAACTGATAGGTTCATAAAAGGTCTGAAATTTCAAGATTTAAATGAGAGCTACCAAAAAAAAAAAAAAAAGCCCAGTGGGATTCCTGCTACAATACATTATTAGACAGCTATTTAAACAAGCTAGTCTATGCGAAAGATGAACAGTAAATACTTCTAAATTGTATGATTTACAGCTAGGTGTCTCCTCTTGCTTATGTAGACGTTTTCCATCAATATGCAATACTTTTGTTTAAGGACAGTTTGTTCTGAAAAAGTATTTCGATTACTTAGGGTTAAAAACGAACTGATTCAACTCAATTTACCCTCAAGCTACATTTAAATAAGAAGGGGCAAAGTCCAGATAAGGAAGCTGGGCAGGGAAGCCAGCCAGAGCTGCGGTCTGGAGACTCCTGCGGGGTTGTCGCAGAGCAGCTGAGGATGCACTGGCCACGGGTCGCAGGGGAAGCAGGGAAGACAGGCAGGGCAAACAGGCAGGGCTTCTCTGTGGCCAGAGCAGCACAGAAGCAGGAGAGCCAGAGGCAGCAAGCCGAGACTCCAGGTTCCTCGGCAGCGACAATCAAAGACTAACTAAAAGTAAACCAACACTACACCAAGACATCGCTGCAGAAATAGTCACATCGGCCCCAGAAGCCCAGAGGGCTTCTATTTGGATTATGCTGAACTAAGGGAACCCCTCAACAAAGAGCTATGGCAGATAAACAGAAAGAAAGGGCACAGCATTTAAACAGGGAGAATAAGACAAAGTCTGAATGAACAAGAGCACCACCCCCAGCCCAGCACGGTGCCAGTCTCTACCCAAAGCAGCCAAGGTACTCAGGGAAATGTCTGGTCCTCAGATGGGGGCAGGAAAGGTGAACGATGAATGTGGGAAATCTCCACTCGGAGAGTAAAGGAGTGTGCTCTGGGCTGGGGAGAGAGGTCATGGGACTGCCAAAAGCACCGAAGAACCAACGCGAAGGACTTGCATTGGTCAGTAGGCTAGCCCCACCACCAAAATGCCAAAGCAGCAGGAAAGTCATAACCCACTAGGTAAAGCGGGGACGAGTCCATTCTGTTAGCCATAGGTCAAAACGAGAAGGCTTTTTATGTTAAACAGTAGAATTCTGACTGATAAGTTGAAGGAGTTTGAAAAGCTGGAGAATCACCATTTTGCAGTCCTTAAAGAAAAGACTGGGTGGGACAGATATAAATGGCTGTTAAATCAAAGAGGGAAATGTCTGAAGAACAGGAAATTCTGAAGAAATAATTAATGATAAGAGAACAAAAGACAGACACACACATGATACATGTCCAAGAATGCACCATTTGTCACTCCAACAGGCACTCCAGACTTTGACTTAGTTTAACCGCCTTTTCTACCTCTTCTCTGGACTGTCTAAGAGGCATTTCCACGCATGTAAAACCAACCATCTGTTTTGCCTCCCGAAACTCCTCTTGCAGGCTTCCACATCTCTGCCAATGTCAACTACCAGTTGCTTAGACCTGAAATCATCCGACTCCTCATTCTCCTTACACCCCATAAGGGACTCATCAGCAAATATGCTAATATTGTCTGCTCTCCCATCAAAACACACCTGGTGTCCAACCCTTGCACAGAATGTCCGCCCCGACTCCACTGTACCGCCGCTCTGGAGCAAAGTATTTCTTGTCCGGATTATTTAAAGCAGTCCTCAAAGCTGTCTCTCATTATTTCCCTCCTGTCACCCCCATGCTCTACAATCAAAGCTGTTCTGTCACAATGGGTCACAGCCCGCCTCAGGCTCAAGCCTCCAGTAATGCCCCACAACTCATGCCACACAGAAGCCCGCGTCCGGAAAAGAAGTGGGGAGATTCTGGACCAGAGCCCCGCACCACCCTGCCTTACTCTGAGACTTCCCACCTTGCCTTTACTGGCCCAGAGACACAGACTTCTCCAGTGAGCCTCAGGGCTTCCGAAACCTTTGCTCCTTATTACATAGTCAACTTTTCCCTCATTCGCTTCCCGCAGTCAGAGTGCTGCTCAGCCCACCCATTCCCCCCACTGAGAGCTTTCAGCTCTCCATTTCCACACAGCTGAACAAGGATGTCCTTTACAACTGCTGTCCACTGGACTGCGATATGGCAGACACAATCATGGTGCAGCTTACATTTGGTGGCATCAAACCTACTAAAATAGTGTGTTCTGAGAAACCTGAGACCACTCTACAAAAAAAAATACACAAAAACAATGAAAGTTACTGAGTAAAAATACGTTAACAGCTTAAGAGAGCAGAACCCAAGGAAAGATTTTTGAAGCCAGTTAGGCTGAATGTTGTCATCACTCCCCAATGCAGATCTTCGTCGTCCTTTTTATTTGTATAGCCTACTCTGCAAATCTTCCAGAAAAATATACAGGAAAACAAATGATACAGGCTCATTACTCATCTCAACTTTTTCCACTTCCCATACTGACACTTGATGTACTCTGGGTAGTCTTTTATTTTTACGTCAATTTTCAGAATGTCTGGATCAAATAAACGCTGTGCCATGATCCAGGTAGTCCCCAACTTCTGAATTTCAATATATTCGAACCTTCAAATCTGTGATGTCCAATATAGAGTCATTAGCTATGGGTTGCTGGTTTCAACCGAGATGTACTTCAAGTGTAAAACACACACTGGATTTTGAAGACCTGGCACAATATAAATGTAAAATATCCCACTAATAATTTTTATAACTATGTATCAGGAAACTTAGGATATACTTAATGAACTATAATAAATTATCCTCAATTGTTTTTTTTTTAATATGGCTACCAGAAAAAGATTTAATTACATATGTGGCATGCACCTGTGATTCGTATTTCTACTAGACAATCATCTAAATCATTCATTGATTTAGTCTATCCCTTGATCCAGTCAATGGAATAGTTATCACTATCTATGATTTACCAAATACAATTCAAAGCACCAAGGATATACTGTGGAGCAGACGGATAAGCCTGGGTCCCTAACTTTGCAGAGATGTCATTAGCCAATAGGAGAAGCAAGGCATTTAAAATTTCAAGTGCGACAAGCCATTAAAGGGATACCATGTTCGAAGTCACCTCCTCAGGAAGGCCAGGGGAGTCTTCCAAGGGAGTACTCACCTCACCTCAGCCAAGTGCAAAAGACAAAGGAAGTATATTTGCTTCTAGATACATATATAAAGCCTGTGCAATGTAAGATTCACGTTTCCCTTTTTAAATCTGATGGAACTTAGAGACCCCTCAGAATGGGGTTTTCAGAGGTCAAGACAAAATGCTTAAGATTATAAAGGAAACCAACATAACAATGCATAATCTAAACTTTTAAACTAAGGCACAGTAATGAATGCATTAGCTTATTAACAAATTAATTTCTAGAGGTATGTAGGAATATTTTGACATAACCATAATACATATGCCATGTAATATGTCTGTATTTTCTGTTGGTGAAAAAGAATACAGATACTGACAGTATTACTATGATTCTTAGCTACATTAACTTTAAAAAATGCTACATTTTAGCTAAAATTTAGTGAAACTGAAGTTATAACACTTCCCATGCTGCCGGCAATTCCTTGTGGAATGAGCACGATGGGGTTTACTGATTATGGTCTACAATGAAAAAAAAAAAAAATCACTGACTTGGCTCAAGGGTCATAAAAATGCAAACTTCTGAATCTAAGCATATCTTCTTATGATAAAAGCTATACCATTTCAGACTAAAAGGAGTTTAAGTAGATAGAAACATCTCTTGATATGTTGTGCTCTACCTAAAATATATGTTGACCAAAAATAACCTAGTTTCAATCATCTTTAATAATTATGAAAACACCTGATTATTTCTAAAAACCAAACCCACATCAAAAATAAAGATTTCCTATTAACTGTCAAGCTTTTATGAAGGCATTGTAGTAGGGACTGGTAATCCATAATAACACAGTAAAGAAAGTTTCCTTCATAATAATGTGATGGTAGTATCAAATAACTATTTTTATAATAGTACTACAGAATGCTACTGAACTTTACCAGAACTTAGTAGATTATAATTTTTTCACCACCCCATTATAATTTATTATCAAAGCATATGTTAATTACCCTAATTTAGCTTCTAAAACTTTTTCCAAGTCTTCTAAACAGTAAAAACAATAACAAATAAAAATTCATGTCTGGTCCAAAAAATATTTACTTTCACACTACTTACAAAATAGTGGCAATCTGTTTTACAGACCTTCTAGCTGGCTCTAGATACATCCATATGTTTAGTTTGGGATCCACTGGGTTCATGGAATACCTTCCATCTTAAATAGGAGCAGGCAATTACTATTTCCTTTGCAATAAGAATAAAAGATAAAGCAAAAACATCACCAGTTTAAATATGCAGTAGAAGGTGATGTGTAGTTCTGTGATAGGAGATGACTGCAACGGCTAACGGTGGTAACATGCATAATGGCTGGCTGTCCATGTTTTTCAAAATCTTAATCCTCAGTGAAAATGATGAAGAGGTCTCTGAAAGGCATGACTCTGGTGGACCCTGAGAGCAGCGACAGGGAAGGCACCCTGGTGACGGAGCGTTCAGGGAACACCCCATGGGGCCCGCCAGCCTGCAGGTCAGCACAGGAAACGGTCACTGTTCCCCTCACAGCTCAGCCATCTCTGAGTTCAGACTCTGAAAAAAACTACAAGTTTCGTGACTGTCTCAGGCTTTTTCACACAATGTCTCTTCAGAGTGCCAACACACTAACTCAACTAGCAGCAATTCCTGTGTTAACTTGGTTGATTTAATGTCAGATCAACTATGCAAGTTCTGAAAGCAAGCAGCTAATGTAAGATGGCACAAATCACCAGTCACATCCATTCTTTCCTTGAGCACAGCTATTTCTCTTGCTTTAGGAAATGGTTCTCAAACTTTTCTTGCCATCAGAATCACCTGAAAGATCTGTCCAGACAGAAAGCTGGACCTCATGCCTGAGTTTCTGATTCATCAGGCTGGGTGTGGAGACTGAGTATTTGCATTTCTAACTAGCTCAACAGCTGCTATCTCTGCCAGGGTTTTCTCCCTTGAACACAGCAACACAGGTCAAATTTATACAGAGCTCACTCTGAGGAGGAAACTGAACAGCAATATGAGCATCCCTGGTGAATTTTTTACATAAGTTGTAAAGGGATAACTTAAAATCTAAAGTTTTACCACTTAAACGACAGTGTGCCACTGTTCACCCAAACTTAAACACTGAGAGAAATAATGCCCCTACAAATAATCGAGGGGGAAAAATCAATTATAGTGCTGGTACCTTTGCAAGCTATACTGGAAAACAAATGGCCTTCAAGAAACCATAGCAAAAGTCAATAAAATATACATTCAATTATGTTCAAATGCAATTACTCTTCTGATAGTGATACAAATCATTGTTAGGTTGAGAGAAAATATTTGCCAACTACACATCTGATAACAGTTGTGAAATCTGGAATAAAGAACTTTCGTAACTCATTATTAAGACAAACAGAAGTAAAAGATTTGAATAAACACATCATCAAAGCGATACAAATAACAAGCAGATTAAAAGAGGTGCTGTAACATTATTATTATCTATTATTATTATTATTTTTTTGAGACTAGGTCTCACTACGTTGCCCGGGGTTGTCTCGAACCCATGGACTCAAGTGATCCCTAGCCTCAGATTCCCAGAGAGCTGGAATTATAGGAGTGCACCACTGCGCCCAGCTAGCAGGTGCAACATTATTAATCAGAAGGAAAACACAAATTGAAACTACAATGCAGTATCCCTACACACCTACTAAAAATGGTAAAGACAAAAAAGAAAACACAAGTGCTGTCAAAAACACTGGGTAACTGGAATTCTAACACATCACGACTAAGACTATGAAACGGTACTGCCATTTTGGCAAAGTTTGGTCAAGGGCTTTGTAAAGTTAAACATACATTTGTTATGTAATATAGCAATCCTATTTCTAGGTGTGTATCCAAGGAAGTAAAGACACATTTAAACACACAAACTTGTGTGGGAACATTTAACAATGGTAGTGCAGAACTAGGAACATTCAAGTAGTAAGTGAATAAATGAACGCTGACACATTTACAGAGTGGTACAGCAGTCGGTAGAACAAGTCAGGGATATAGTTAATGCCAGGGCTGACTCTCAAAGCATTACACTAAAGGAAGAGCCAGACACAAACAGCTGCATGTCTCCCATCTTGCCTGTCCGGCTGGGTGTAGGCCAGTCAGCCAAGTGCCCAGAGTGGGGGAGAGGCCAGGGTCAGGGATTAGAGAAACAGCTCTTCAGGGGCAGGAGAGAATTTTCTAGTGATTTGAAATTGCCCATAACAGGACTGTGTTGGTGATCATATACACTGTTGAAAACTATAATGTATACTCAACAGGGAACTTTTTAATGGATCTAAACTACACTTAAATAAATCTGCGTTTAAAAAGGCACAACAGACCTTAAAAAAAACAACAACAATAAATTATGAAAGAAAGAAATAAAGGCTCTCAGGAATACATGGGAAGTGGCCGGGCATGGTGGTGCATGCCTGCAAACTGCAGCCTAGGAAGCCGTGGCTGGGGCCAGGGATTGTGGTTCAAGTCCTGGTGGGGGCTGGTGGTGAGACCTAGCCCCCAGTAAAATAGCTGGGCGTGGTGGTGCACACCTATAATCCCAGCTACCTGGGAAGTTGAGGCTGGGGATTGCTTGGGTCTGTGGTACCCCAGGCAACGTGAGCCTGAAGTTCCACAGGCAAAAATTAGTGAGATCTAGTCTCAAAAAACAAAACAAAACAAAGCAATACATGGGAAGCATATAAGAAGTATTTTTACATACTTTTTTTTTTTAAGTTGTAAAACAGAACCACTAGGTGGAAGGAAATTTCCTATAGGAAATGTGTGAAAATCTGTTCAAATATGACACCACACATCCTAGCTCCAAAAGTCACCTTGATCTTTATGCTCCTTTAAGGAAAGGCTTCTACTATCCTTTCAATTTCTTGACTACAAGTTTTATTCCTAAACATTTCACAAAATAAACTCAAACTTTAGTGCCTGCTGTGTGCTAAGAACTATACAAGTACTTTTATGTTATTTCTTTTGACATATAATCACCCCATAATTAGATCTTATCTCCTTCATCACCAGCCCACCACACCCCAATCTTTAACCCACTAAGCTCAGAGACACCTAGGCCTTTGCCCAAAGGAACCTTTGGCCATAAGATGCAGTTTTTACTTCAGAGTCCATGAATGCTACGCTAAATACTTTGGAAATTAAAATAAAATGCTCAAAACAAAACAAATCAAAACTAAAGAAACATGCTATTCATGTATCACTCAGAAGACCTTCAAGAAAAGGCAACTCAATTGCTCAATATCACTAGCAATCAGAGATATGCAAATCAAAACCACAATGAGATATCACTTTACACCAGTAAGAATGGCCCACATCAAAAAAACAGGCAACAACAAGTGCTGGCGTGGATGTGGAGAGAAAGGAACACTCCTACACTGCTGGTGGGAATGTAAACTCGTCCAGCCACTATGGAAAGCAGTATGGAGGACCCTCAAACTCATGAAAATGGAATTACCATTTGACCCAGCAGTTGCACTTCTGGGAATCTACCCAAAGGAGACCTCAATGTGGGTACAAAAGGACACCTGTGCTCGGATATTTATTGCAGCAGTATTTATAATTGCAAGAACATGGAAACAACCCAAATGCCCCAGAACAGATGAGTGGATGAAAAAGATGTGGTATATTTACACAATGGAGTATTACTCATCAATTAAAAATGACAAATTTGATGAATTTATAGACACCTGGATGTACCTAGAAGAAATCATTCTAGCAGAAACGAGCCAGGTAGAAAGGGACAGAAACCAAATGGTTTCACTAATATATGGTCAACCAAATGAAACTACACAAGGGGAGAGAGGGGACCAGCTGGAGCAGGCGGGGAGGGGAGGGAATGGTGATGGGTGACCCCCAGGGACTGAAATGATGTAAAAAAAAAAATAATAAAGCAGATATTGGTAAAAAAAAAAGAAAAGAAAAGGCAACTCTAGAAAAGTATACGTGATCCTCACTTAAAAAAAACCCCCTCCCCACCCATCACTTAAAAAAAAAAAATGAGTGCTAAGATACAGACCAAGCAACAGTAACTGTGAGACAACATGTTTTGGGGGTTTTCTGGGGAAAGGCACCTCAGGGCACAAGGGTGCAGGCTCCTCTCTCCCTCAACAGCTACCTGGTGGGAGGAGAGGCCCATGAGGTGTGGATGCAGAAATTCCTGTCCTTTAAGTAAACTCTATGGGGGCCACAGGTAACTCTCTCCAACCAGCATGTTCTGCAATCACTGATACATTTGCAATTTGGAGCAAGTTATTTCAACACTGGACATTGTGTGAATTCCTTTATTTTCCCCTCCCTTCTCTTACCAAATATTTTGAACATTTCCCCTACATCTAAACTATATATGATACACACATATCTAAAGAAGGAAGGCAGTTTCCACATGAGTTGCTAACCAGATACTGGTTTACAAGGCATACATCTCAGAAGCACAAGGTTCTAATTTCCTTAGAAATTCATGGCCAACGATGTGTAAATGACCACTACCAACTAACACCTGAATTGGTGCTTCTAAGTTTTGCATACACCCTGCTCTCCCACTCAGTTCACTAGCACAGTTCAACAGAACAACATATCACACTTGCTAAAAGGCCACTTTCTTCTATGCTAATTATAAAACAGTAGGAGCAGGAGCACTACTTGTGTCTGATGGCAGTCAATCTGTTGAACACTGTTCTGGATCATGGCTTTTCACTTTATAATTCCACATTCAAAACCTGACTAGAACTGACTACTCTTATTTGGCACTTAAATATTCTTGGCTTCTTCTATGATTCTCTTCCATCTTAAATGCTTCCTTCCCAGCTTTTAAATCTTTATTAGATCATCTAGTTCTACCAGGATTTTTCAATTTCTCTTTCACAATCCTGATCTCAGAGTTACCTGGCTTTAATTTTTTTAAAGAACCCATCAATAAACATTTTCACTTTTATTTTTTTCTTCTGAAAATATCAAAACATGAACCTGGTGAATAAATCTTCCTATATCAATCTATGACAAGAACAATAGGAATTCCATTTATATGGTAAAGAAGTTCTTTACAATGCTACTGGATATACAAAGTCAGAGAAGGTGAGACTTGGAACTGTAGGACTTAGGCAAAGTGATTTCAAAGACATTACTAATTCCATTTTATCAAAATTTCTACCAATCTAGTTGCCAAGTATCTTCTTTTTTCAGCATTTGCAAACAAACCACTGGTTTTCACAAAAGGATCAGCAACAACATAAGGAACTGACTGATGGGGAAATAATATATTAAATATAACTTTAATAATGGTGAAGAAAGAAACGGATGAAACAATTAAATGAAAAGTCCAGAAAACCATCTCAAACACTTGAAAATATATAGTAACAGTAACATTTCAAACTAGCAGGGAAAAGGTGAGTGATTCAATTAATAGTATTAGAATAGATGGTCAGTCATTTAGAAAAAAGTGAAAGTTCAATTCCATGGCTCTTTATACTAAAACAACTTCCACAGAAATCAAAATTCAAATAAAAATTGCAGGTGAAAATATCGTTATACAGAGCTATAGTCTTGGGGGGAAACACCTAAGAACATACAAAAATTAAAAATTTTTGTAAGGCACAAAAATAGTACAAAACAAGGAAAGAAAACAAATGACAAACTAGGGGGAAATACTTGTAATAAATGTTACAAATGACTATCATGACATAAATAGTTCTCATAAATCAATAAGCAGGAAAATAAAGTAAAAACAGATAAGCAACTGAAGAAAAAAATGAGCTTTATATATGACATGTATCAACTTTACCAAACAATTTTAAAAAATTAAGATAAAATTTTCAAGTAGCAATACTGCAGGATATTTGGAATAGAGACACTCAGACACTGTTGGTAAGTGAAAAGTGGTATTCTTTTGAAAGCATAATTGCAATCACAGTAACAAAATTTAAAATACATATTAATGATGTCTGTTTTAATGATGTTTGTATGTAAGCCACAATTCAATAATGATCTGCATCTTCAACAGGGACAGGGTAGGTAACTGAAATGCAGTATATTCCTAAGGAAATGGAGCGGTTCACATCCACAACAAATGAAAAGGTGAAAAACAAAAGGTTCGGTCTGATACTGTTTGGGTGAATGAAAATGAAGGCCATGGTGGTAAGGACCCACTGTGTCCACACGAGGGTCTCTTCCGAAGGCTGCCCCTCTCAAAGATGCAGCTCTTGCTGACAGTTGCATGGCACCAAGTGAACCTTCTTACACAATAAACCAGCCCTTCTGAATACGGTAAAGTGAAGCTGCTAACAAATAAATGCAACAAATAGGCATATAATTTGTGAAAGGACAGCAGAGACAGAAAACAGACCGTAAAATTTCAGTTACTTCCTAGGTGTTTAACTTTTTAAATCTTTTCATCCATGAACTCTTACACAGGTATTTTATTTAAAAAAAAAATTTTAAGAAAATAAGGAACATCTTGAATACAACACCACCAATGCACTTAAATGAAGAAATAGGATTAACATGTCGAACATCTATGTGCTAAGTATTGTAGGAAGGACTGGGTTGTAAACAAATAATTATTAAACTATCATAACTAAGCAGTTCAACTTTCTACAAATATTTATTCTGCATGCACAGATAATTCAGTTTTCACAAAGTGAAGTAGTACTTTTTTTCTCTCACTCCTAATGCAGTCACATAAAAGATAACTTCTAGGCAACTAATATTCCTAGAAAACATTTCATTCTTACAAGTACTCAACCCAATTCATTATTACATATTGCACAGACCAAACTAAGACGAAACTAAGAATGATATCATTGTTAGACTAAAATAAGAGCAAATTTAATAATGAATTAGATTCTATCAGAAAAGACAGACACTAAGCTCACCAACACATAAGGTATTAATGAACAACTACTGCAAAGTCACAATTCATGAATCCAGCTTTCTTCACATATTAATACTATCAATCTCATTAGGGTGTCATGTGAGTAAATGAAACTTTATGCTTATTCTTTGCCCTTAGCGATGAAATCATATATAAAAATCTCTATTTTTCACCCCTCAAATAAGCCATGTACTATTTCATTAGCCCATAATCCAGGCAGAATAACTACATGAAACTTCACAGAAAGTAGGATGCTACTCATACGGAATATTATTTAATAAGGAATATTACTACTCAGTAAATAAGAAAATGAAATTTTATTCTTCCCTAGTTTCACATCAACCACTAATAAACTATCTTCAAAGCTGAGCACTGCATAACTGACAAGCATCTGACTGTACAGAAAAAAAAGGGAGGGGAAGAACCAGAGAAAGACTCTACAAGGCAGTAAAGCATATGCTACCCACTCTTCTGTAATTTAGCATGAAATAAAACCCAAATACTAAATATAATTTTAAAATACACTATAATGTGGTATACACCAGTCAAAAAAGGAAAAACACACTGAGCTTTTATGCTTAAAACATGTCTTTAAAACTCCCCCTAAGAATGGAGAGTAGCTTGGAAGTGTTCCACTTCCAAACAACTCACCTGCTAAGTTTTTCCAACTCAATATTCAAATTAAGTCTTTGCTTTTAAACTAAGCCCTTGTTTTCAAGCTCTGAAATACAAAGGGACAGAGTATACAAAAATGATGGAAAAACACTTCAAGCTTTTACTCAGATATGTAAATCAGATTTAAAACTCAACACTGCCTCAAAGCACCTTTTAATTTTACAAGCAATATAAATTCTATCTAGCATGAATTCTCTTTGAATTTACCAGTAAAATCTATAATTAAGTCAAAAACATCCATTCTTAGACTTTTAATTACAATAGCTCCCTAACTGACATCCAGCCTGCTTCTGCATTCTCTAAGGCAGAGAATAACCTCTCTTAGCCAAAATTGTTTCTTTTGTCCTTTATCAAATATGTCATGGCATGGTGACCGTTCTTTACTCATGTACTATTTTCAGTATCTATTGAGGCACTTTTGATCTTACCAGCTGAGTTTTATGTGTAACAAGTAAATTGTTTGTTCTTAAACTTTTTTATGGTAGTGTATTTGCTGTACATAATTAAACATTAGGTAAGTCTAGAACATAAGCACAGAAAAATCTGTTTCTATGTAAACTAAGTTTAACGTTAACTAAAAATGACTCAATAAAGGAAGTCATTCTTTTAAAAGGTACTGAATTAATAAAGGTGAGACAACTGCAAAACATTAGGGAAAATCATTGAAAGCAATATATATATATATATATATATATATATATATATATCCACACACAAGGTTTTTCAAAAGTAATGAAAGCTTTTAATATTTATTGTAATTCAGACACAAGAAACTGGAAATCGCAGATTCACTGAAAGAGAGAGTGATAATGATACATCAAAAGGCTTGCAAATGTATATAACTTTTACACTGAAATTTTAGAATGGTAAGATAGGCATTTTTTAGTTTTGATTTTTCTGTTTTAACGTTCTGATAGTCTACCAAGTAGTTGTCTCAATTTTCTGAGATAGAAGCCTGTTCAAGTTTTTCTTGAAATCTTTATTTAAGGGTATGCTACACCAACCATTACGTTTTTGTTAGTGGTATACAGGAATAAGCACTCCAATTTCATGGAAAAAAGTATCAGACTGTATCCACAAGAGCAAGGATCTTTACTGTGATCACAAATGTATCCCAAAATATCTAAAACAGATCCTAATGAATAGGTGATGCTTAATAAAATGTATCCCCAAAATACCGAAATGTATCCCCAAAATATCTAAAACAGGTCCTAATGAACAGGTGATGCTTAGTAAAAATTCATTCAATGAGGGAGAAGAACTTACTGTGATAACGGCCTTGCTAAGACAGATGGAGCCTCTGCAGCCATATTCTGTCTCATCTTCAGATTTGTAGTAACTTAGCGTATTATTTTTCAAAACCACCCAACGATCCTGCCATCCATGAATGTAGTTTGTCCACTGGGGGTGACGAGAGAGAGAGAGGGAAGATGAAAACAAAAGGAAAAAACCAAGTCAGTATTTTAGAAACCTGTATGTTCTAAAACAGCAATTTTATTTTCATTAGACTAAAAGTGAAAAGTTCTAACTTAATTATTAAAAATGATCATAAAAATAAAAAGGTGAATATTTTTCTAGATTGTATAGACTACTAATTTTCACCAGTCTTTATGAAATTATAGATAATAAACATATTTTCTTCTCTTTCACACTTGAGGAATAAAATTGAAGCAAATCTCAGTTTAAAAGTCTGCTTTTTTCTTTGTGTGCCTGTCCACTTTCCTGACATTTAAGTTGTTTTCATCCCTATGACAATTAAAGTATTCAATAAAAAAGTAAATTTGGTTATACAGACTCTCATTCTCCTATATCAAGTACTCCATGAACCAATCATGGCCCAGATTCAACCTTTTCTGTAAGTCATTCCTACTTAACATTTTGTGAACCCCACTCACACATCAAAGCAAAAATGCTAGAGTAGTAATATTTAGTGACGCAGAATTTTGTTTTTTCCTCCACGGAACTCAACATACTTAAAAGTTAAATCATTTGCAAATTTTCTGAAGATGTTTTTACAAACCTGAGAATACAAAATTGATGCTAGAAATGCTTGAGTGATCTATTGCGGTACCTACAAGGGCTTCTTAGTTGTTAAGGTTGTTGGGCACTGAGGATCACAATCAGTGAGCTTGCAGACAGCAACACAATCGCAACGGGAATTCTTGATTATGTGTGTTTTTATGATCTGGAGGTTCTAAGTCCAGCCAATTCTGAAAATCATCTGCCAAAACCAAACCTAATGGATTGCTAAAAATATACTGTACTAGCTCAGGCTCTTGACCCATTGAGAAATCTTTACTTTTTCTATTCCCCAATTCAGCATTTTTTAGATGGTGTTGCTTTTCAATTTTCTAGGCCCCATCCCCGCAAGCTTATATACGTGCTTGCATTTAACTCATTTTTCCTTAAAGAGTTCCTAATGACCATTTCCTTAATTTTAACTTCCTGTAACTAACCATTGCTTAGACACAGGCTTGAAATAATTGTTCCCTATCAAACTGATTCTATTTCCTCCTTCCTAATTTCTGTCTATCCACTGCTTCTGTCATCTAGACTCAAACCTGGCTAAGAGCGTACTGTGTGGATCCAACTGTGGCTACAAGATCAAAGAGACTCAACCGCTTAGCTAAGCTCCGGTTTCTTTGCCTGTTAACTGAATGGCTGAATAAATCCTGCGTGCCTAGCCTGGGCATGGGAGATACTGACCACGCACTCAATTGTCAAAGGCCACAACTGAGTCCTAGACCCCTTCCCCGCACATCAACCCCTAGTCCCCTTCCCCTCACATCAAACCCTTAAATTTGGCTCTTGTCTTTTTTCAATTAACCCAAGTTATCAAGTTCCTGAATTCCTGAGAGAACTTAATAACCTTACCTCTAGTACACCCTGAACTTCATTTCATGACCCACTGAAGTATAACTGTTTACCTATCTTACATATTAAACCCCCAGTTCTAAAATGTAAAAGGGCAACTTCTCACTGTCTGTAACAGCTATTTAGACCCACATGATTTAATCCTACCTTGCTTCCAATGACTGCCCCTCAGAGGGCTAGTAACTGTGCGCCCGCAGTCAAGTTACTTATCCTTTGTTTGCTTCCTTGTCCAACTATCTCCAGAGTAGTTAAGATTAAACACGAAGAGACAACACTGCCAGGCACCCAGTATTTTCTCAGTTGGGGCAGTCTTTTACATAGCCAAGGAAGCTTTAACCTTCAACACAGGTCACTAGGACAGACCCTGTCCAAAGTGACAGAGGGAACCACAGCATAATTCACATTACTTTCTCATGCAAGACCCAACAAATTAATAAGCTTCTGGAGACTTAGCAAATGGTGGCTGCTAGTATCACACCTGGAAGGCAGGTTTTGTCTTTATCCCAGTAACATTCCCTCCCTCCCTCCATTTAACAGACAAGGCAATATACTGGACACCAGGAGAAGCCAAGATTCCTGCTTCCGAAGCCCAGCGAACATAAACTGAAGAAAGAAAAAAAAAAAATTTAAAACGACAGAAGCAAGATTACAAATGAAACACTAAGAGAATTCAAGGGAAGGAGAGCTGGGGCAATGAGCAAAGTAAGAAAAAACTTAACAGAAAAAAAAACCAGAATCTGTGATGGCTGCTAAGGCTCATAGGGATCTCAGCCAACAGGTGTATTGAGAAACAGAAAATAAGGTAAACCATGAAGGATGGGGGCAAAATCAGATGCAGCAGCTGTTTTGTTTTGTTTATTTTGTTTAAATCCAGGCTTAGTTGCTCCCAAGTCCTGCTAAGGCATGAATCTTTCTCTATTTATGACTCACTCTGATATTTGTTAAAACCACCGAGTAGTGTCTAGTCACTATTTGGGACTTACATGCTTAAGAAACAATTCTGTAGAAAATGCACTTCACAAGCTATTTCCAGTACTTTAGATTACTACACAGGAAAAGAAAATCTTTATACTGATATATTTCTAATGTAAGTTTACCCTCTTCCTATTCCAAACTCACCCTATTTTGGAGGGGAAGAAACAAAACAAAGGAGCATCAGGCCTTACCTATATCACTCAGTAGAAGGAAAAGAACAGAATTCGAGCTCTCTTGTTGAAGTACCAAGTGAACACAAAGGGCTCAGAACTGTACATGCACTTTAAATGTAAAGATGTGTCAAACTCACTACATGTTAACAGAACATACTCTAAGTTTCCAGAAAACATAGTAACATAAATGACTAAATTTCAGGGCAACTTCCTTCACAGCTATTAACAGAAAACTCCAAACCAACATTCCTGTTGATTCCACATATGCAGGAATACTGAAATAATTGACAATGTCTTTAGTCTTCACCTACACGTCTTCGCACTGAAATACCAAGGAGACAAGGTTGCATTTGTTAGCCAGTACACCCACTGCACTGTTCCCTGTAGAGTTAATACTCAGAGCCTGGGTGACTCCACCAGTAACTTCAATTCTCCTGTCCCTTTCTCACTTCCCCAAAAAATCAGGTATTTCAAAAAGTAGTTTGTTTTGTAAGATACTTCACACCACAACACAAATTTGGAAGTCCGCTTCCCAGCTAACGAGAAAAGTGATGAAACTACCAGAACCGTTAAGAAATCAAGAAGCCGTTTCATGAAAACCCATCCGAAAATGTGCACCTAGTAAACACGATGTGCTCGGTCCAGATTCCTAAACTACAAGACACTTTTGATCTCAACAACCTCTAAGGGAGCATCATTTTACTGAAAATCCCTCACTGAGATTCCAAGAACCATCACAGTAACACACCAAACGTTTTCTGCTGCGCAAATAAAAGTTAATATTGGAAGGTCCTGATTCAGACATACTTCATTCTTTCTTAGACTCTCTCTTACCAGTCTTCTGAAGCCATTAAAAGCCTAATGTGAAACAAGTCCACTAGTGCTGTTCAAAGGTTTAGCCAACGCACACTGGCAGCAGGGTGATTTCTTAACGGCCCGTGGCTGCACATGATCTAGTATCTTATGACCAGCCTGTTGAGGGATGGCCCCAGCTCCCCACCTCCATCCCACTGCCTCCAAGTAACTGCTGGCTCCACTCATTTCTAAAACTTTTTTTTTTTTTTTTAAAGGAAAAGGAAGAAAAAAAAAAAAAAAAGGGAATGTGGATTTTCTTATAGCAAGTGAAAAAAAAAAAAAACCACAACAAAAAACACCCCACAACAAAACCAAATCACCCAAACTCTTCCCTGACACAACCCCATAGTGTCAAATGACCACCCACCCCGGTCTTTAAAAGCGCCCCACCCATTTTCTGCGTTAAAACCCCTAGAAACGACCACCGTTTTCCAGATTTCGCGGAAATCTGGAAACGCCTCCCCCCCCCCAAAAAAAAACCCCAAAAAGCCTTTTTCCTACCTGGCCCCCCGACCACAAGGACACTTTCTCTGACTAAACAGCGCCGTCCCTTCTGCACTGAGGCTCCATCGTCAGGGGCGTCGAGCCGCCAAGGGCACGACCGGCCCAGTCGGCTCCGCGCTCGGCTCTGGGCCGCGGCGGGAGCCCAGCGGGCCGGCACCGTCGTCCCCTCACTCTCAGCCTTCAGTGCCCAGCCTGCCGGGGACGGCGGGGGGTGCCCCGAACCCCTCAGCGCGGCCGGGCGCTCCCGCCCTTGGCCGCCCGGACGCCCCCTGAAGCCCAGTCCGGATTCCTGGCCCCGGCCAGCCGCGGGGTCCCAGGCCGGGGGTCCCAAGTCGGGGTGCGCGCCCCCTTCTCCAGGGGGTTCCCCTCGTCCGCGCCGCCCGCCCGCCCGCCCGCCCGGGCGCGCCCGCCTCACCTTGCTGAGGACTCCGCAGCGCTCCACAGGCGGCCCGGACTCCGTCTCCGGGTCCTCCTCCGAGCCCGACGAGTTCCAGCTCTGGTTATCCGACATGGAGACGCGCCGGCCGCGCCGGAGCCCGGCCCCCGCTCCCCCGAACGGCGCCGCAGGAGGCGCCCGGGCCCCGGGGTGAAGGGTCGGGGGCGGCGAAGGCGAGCGCACCCGCTCCGGCGCGGCGAGGAGCTGGCGCAGGGCCGGCGTCCGCGCGTGCGTCTGCCCGTTGCCGCCGCCGCCCGTTGCCGCCGCCGCCGCCGCCGCCGCGCCTGACACCGAGCGGACCGGGGAAGGAGGACGAGCGGCGACGCGAGCCTGCCCTGCCAGCCGGCCACCGCCGCCCCCACCGTCGCCGTGACCCTTCGCTGCGCCCAGCACCGCCGCCCGCGATCGGTCCCGCAGATGCCAACCTCGACGGCGGAAGGGAAGGGGCGGGAGGGACGAGGGCAACGCCGCGCGGGGACCCGCTCACACCTCCGCCACCGCCGCCATCTTCCCGCCGGGCCCACTATTTACCCTCCCCTCCCCTGTCCCCTCCCCTCCGGCCTCCCTGCTCCCCGACTCCCCGCCCCGGCCCCCTCCCAACGTCTGACGCCACACGCCGAGGGTTCGGGGTTCCCCCCGCCCCCCCCACCGCCGGCCTTCCCGGGTGACGCCGGGCAGGAAAGTGGGCGGGCGCGCCGGTGACGTCACCGCGCGCTGCACTCTGGGAAGGGCGCGGCTGCGTCGGCCGCGCGGTCCCCTGGGAGTTGTAGTCGCGATCCGGAAGCAGCCGGTGAGTGTCCGGGGCGGCTGGGGACTGACTTCCCGGGCACCGGCGATCGGGGGTGGGCGGGGTCCCCGCCGCGGCGCGTTTGTAGCGGTCGCGACGGGCCGCACGGAGCTCACGCTCCGCCCGGGGTGCTCGGCCTGCGTCCGGGAGCCCGGGAACCTCTTCCCGCCTGATGGGGCGGGAGTGCGCGGGGCGCTTCCGCCTCCGACGCGATCGGGCGGAGGACTCCCCCCCCAGACTCGGGGGGTCTTTCCGGCACCCCACTTCTGCGCGCTTGAGAAGTTGGACTTCACAGAGCATGTTCTGGCTTTGGAAGAAAGAGCGGTCAGCCCGGTGCCCCCCGCACGCTGGCCCGAGCTAGCTGGCGTGTCTTGGCTCTGTGAAAGGCAGAGTTCTGAGATGACCAGACGCTGGCCAGGGTGTCCAGTGAGAATATGAGCCGGTGGCGCCCGGCCTGTCCTGCACAGTAGCTGAGTGTCTGCCTGGGGACTCCCCCCACCCCCCCAGTCCACCTGGCAAAGGTTGGGTGGGAAGCAACGTTTTATTGAAAACGTGCAACAGTTGAATCATCAGGGGTTTGGCAATAGGAGACGGGCTTGAAGGAAGCGAAAAGACCATGAGGAGAGCTCCTGCATCTTGTCTTTTTGCAGAGATGACACGTTCTGTTGTGAGATCTTCCAATTCTGCGACTGTGGTTCTTTCCTTTGCCCCCTTGGCAATTTCCTGATATTGCCAGCCTCAGGTTTCTTATTAGACATCAGAAAAGTATCTACTTGCCGCAAAGATAAGAGACTAGGAGTCAAAGTCTCAGTGTGGGGGGAATGGAACTGCTGGACTCACTGGAAGCCGCGCAGGGCTGCCAAGCGGCCTAGAAGCTTTAGGCAATGGGATGTACCCGGGAACTACCTATGGGAAGTACCCGGTAACTACCTGTAGCTTCTTTCATTTCCCTAGACTGACTCTTAGGGATGATGAATCGAAGCTTTAGGAAACAATGGGGTGATGGGAAATACCCAGGAACTACCTACATAGTTTCTTTCATTTCCCTAGACTGACTCTTAGGGATGATGACTCCACTGCAGATTAAGTTACAGGTGGTTTTTCCATTGAGAAGTCAAGTGATGATGCATGATTGATTGAAATCCCCCCTCCCCCCCGACGAATAAAATCTTTGAGACAGCCTTTGACAATAGTTTGCCAACGTGCTACAGCATAATCCCCTGGTAGTTGTTCCAAAAAAAAGAATAAAACTCCATTAGCACATTCTCCCTCTTCACAGAATTATTATATGTTAAGAATGTTGACTACTGTAGCAGTGAAGTTTTATTTTGCCTTTCAGTTAACCTAGGGTATTCTTCCTAGTGCTGATTTTTTGGTTTAAATTCTAAATTTTAAAATGTCATTCATAAAATACATGGTTGTGAATCGTTGAGAAATCCACTTCATTATGTGATTTAGACTCATTAGAGCATCTTATTTTTAAGGTGAATTTTTATTTTTTTAATGTATTTCTCGTTTGTATGTGGTTATAACCACAAGCGCTTAGATCACCAAGGTTCCCACTTATTCAGGAGGCGTTTGCTTCAGTTGATGTAGAATTTAACATGAAGTTTTCTTTCAAAAACTTTTTGGTAGATTGTTCCAAATCTTATAAGATTATTTAAATTTTTTAGTACAGAAAGATGTTTGTATACTAATTAGAATCCTACATTAGAGGTTGGGGTTCATTTCATTTCTGTGACTGAGAAGTGACCGCAATACCTACAAAATTGTGAACTTTTTCTTTATTCAGTGGTGTGAACGAGAATTTCTGAATTTCCTCTCTTACTAGAACTTACCCTAAGCTTCTTATAAATGTTCATTTTCTTTTAGTCTCTCTGTATGAATCCATCTGGGATTTATTTATTTATGTAATGAGTTAGTATTTTTTTTTTTCCAGGACAGCCACTTGACCCAACACTTTTGAGTAGTTTTTCCTTACTCTTCCATCTGTGTGACAGGGAAAATCCTCAGACTCCTAGGTCTTCTACTGGACTTCCTTTTTTTAATTGATCATTTTCTGTATATATTTTTATGAATACCATATTCATTCAATTCCTTAAGTTTATATTGTTTTAATATATAATAGTAATTATATATAGTTTATTTTGTTTTAATGCATAATAGCAATTTCACATTGTTTATATTGTTTTATTATATAATAATTTTTGTGTATCATCCCTTTCAGGTGAATTCTAGAATAGCTTGTCAAATTGTATTAAGATTTTTTTGTGGGGAGTTTGTGAAGAAAATGACATCTTTACAAAATACAAGTATTAGTCTTGGTCAGGCACTTTACATACCTGATCCAACGTGTTCTACACACCATACAAGGTGAGCAGAGTTGGTCCTATCTTTAGGGATTATGAAACTGAAGCACGAGGCTCCATCACTTAGACTAAGTCACTAAATGGAGAGTTAAGACTGAATACGGTTCTGCTGATCTCAAAGATCATACCATTTGCTTTTGCATACCTCAAGAAGTAGAAGGGCTTGTGTAAATAAATAATAAGTCCTATGGGTGAATATGACAGAGTGATGATGCTCTTAATTCAGGTAGTGGTTTTGCACATAGTTGGTTCCTTGAGCCTTTGGTTGGTGCTGTTTTAGTTAACTCCAGGGTAGAGCTCAGTGCCAATCTCTGTCTTGCTCCCAGAGTTCATTTTTCTCTCACTAGTGTCATCGCTTCTTCCTTTACCCTGTCTTCCACTCACCTGATTCTCCCAAATGTTCTCTCTGCTAAACACCAATTCCAAAGCCTTCGGTCCTTCCCTCTGCTCCCGCTCCCCAAGACACAGAAGGGAAAAGTAAGAACTGTTGGAACTGAGGCATCTGAGGGCGATTTTACTGCTTTACAGGTGGAAGAGCGAGGAGCAGAAGGTGTTCTTGATGCTTGGATGAGGGGAGGATGTTTATGTGGAAACAGAAAACGTCCTATTTTTGAAAACGATGGTGTAAGGAGCTTTTACTGGTTTGGACGAATAAACTAATAACAGCAGAATACTGCAGACTGGGGGCTCTGGTTCCGCTGAGAAGGATTCGTTAACCTTTTCACGTTCAGAGTCTCCTAAGTTAAGTTTCAGTTTAGAGTTGTTGGTGCCCCTGCTTTCCCGTACATTGCCTCTTGCCATCATGAGAAACTGATTGCAACACTCCTTCAGACTGCCTGGTGTTGGCCTCAGGACTTTCCCTCATCCCGCTGACATCTTGTTCACGTGTGGATGCTTTGGCAATGACAGTTATGTCACAACTGCTGCCTCACTGACAGGAAGTAGACAAAGCATCCCGACTTGGGAGGTATCAAAATGTAAAAAAAAAAAGTCCTTGAATCAATAAAATACACTAGTTGCTTTTCCTTTTCAATCATGTCTTCCTAGTTTTCTCTGAAAATTTCAGAACAATGTTTATGTCTTTAAGGATATAAGCATATATATGTATATATAATTTTTGAATTTACAGTGTGTTCTGAGCATCTCTTTGATGGCATTTTTGGCTGCATAGAATTCCTCTTTCAATAGGCATCAAGTTTTCTTTCTTATTTTCTTTTTCTTTTTTTGCTATCACAAAGGTGCTGTAAGGAACATCAGTTAAACTTGATTTTTATGCATTTGTCTATCTTGCTTTGTGGAGGAAGAATATAAATTTATAGTGGTGGACTCCTGAAATAGGATAGATGTGTGTGTGTCTGCATAAATGTGCATGTGATGAGGTGATACTACCAAATTGTCTTCCAAAAAGCTTGTATTAGTCTATACTCCAGTGAAGTGACCTCCACAAAGGGTGGCAGTAAGCGGGGAACTAAGCACGTTACTGGGAGAAGGTTATGGCAGCAGGTGACAATTGCAGAATGAATTAGGAGTAGTGATCTGTGTATTATGGTTGACCAGTGCGTGTTTCAGTCTTGCCGGTCTTCCCCAGACTCTGTTGAGGCATCTGTTTAGGTTAGCTGAAAGAAGAGAGGACAGCTATGGAGCTTCCTGAATCCTCAGCCAGGCCTCATGCATGGAAACGGGGAAAGCGAGGGTTTGATTTGTCTCTCTCTCCCTTTCCTTGGCCCTCATCGTCTCTTTCTTCTCTGCGTTCTTCTGTTCTCAGTCTGGGTTTCCCTGTCTCCTCAGCTCTGCATTATGCAGTTGTTCATTGTGGTTTAACTGTCTCTCAGCTTCCGGGCCTGCTTAGCCCTGGTAGCTCAGAGTCTTCAATGACAGTGCTCTTAACCAACTCTCCCCGAAGTATGGCCTCTCAAGATGCCCCTTCTGTGGCCTGTTCCCAGTGGGAGGCCAACTAGACATAACAAGTCTATTTAATATACGTAATGTTTTACTGTGGTGTCTTTCTGTCCATAGAGGTGAGGGATGTTCTAAGGAAAATGAAGTACCTATAGAATTCCTTTGTCAAGCCCCATGTAGCTATTGATTCAGACAGCACATGATGTGATCAATGTTTAAATCAATGCACCAGACTGCCTGTTTTTTCTTCCACTGGAATATGAGTTTCTTGGGGACAAGAAGTTTTTTCCCATTTTTTTTCTATTTTTAGTCCTTAGAATTAGGCTCAGCAATACAAGACATTCTGTATAGTTAATATGCATATTAGATCTGATCTCTCAGTGGATAATTTAATTCATATGGAAGATAGTCTGCTCACTACTGTGAACAATTTTTAAATAGTGAAAGATAAAGAGGGGATACAGGAATGGGAGTTTCTACATTCAAGGAGATTGTCATGGAAAACATAAGAAAGGTACACTCCTACCTGGAATAAGTGAACTAGTGTTTTGTTTTTAGTTAAAAGAAGATTATGGGGTGGAAGGGGGGGTGGAGGGAAAAATAAAAAAGAAGATAAACTATATCCCTACTACCTGACGGTGGTAAATCCTGTTCTCTGAATCTGTTACCCTACTGCATCTCTGTGGACCACTTACTCCATGTATTTCAATTAAAATAATAACCATTTGGAGTTCAAAAATAGAAGGGTCCCTGTTTGCATCTTTCTACCAAGGCACTGTCACATTAACATAAGTTGGTGGATTACTCTGATTTACTAGCTGTGAAAGAGTCAGCTTGCCTTCTAAGTGCATTTCAGAAGTTTTAAGCATTTGCATGTCTCTGCCTTTCCCAATTGAGTCTGTGTAGCCTCTGTGAATGAACTTTCCCCCCTACTTTGATGCCTAATTGGTCTTGTTAACCTCTCCCAAGGGTCCTGTTAGGGCTATTAAAGAATCCCAGTGATTCAGCCGGGTGCAGTGGCATGCGCCTATAATCCCAGCGCT
The DNA here is from genome assembly GCA_004024945.1 of Uropsilus gracilis. Classification (NCBI taxonomy): domain Eukaryota; kingdom Metazoa; phylum Chordata; class Mammalia; order Eulipotyphla; family Talpidae; genus Uropsilus; species Uropsilus gracilis. Next base: position 54,198 of record PVHY01002172.1, on the reverse strand, counting down.
GGGAGGCTGAGACCAGAGATCGCTTCAGTCCGCAGGTTTGAGATAGGCAACATAGGAGACCTAGTCTCTGAGAAATAGCCAGGCATGGTGGTATGCGCCTGTAATCCCTGCTACATGGGAGGCTGAGGCTGGGTTATCACTTGATTCCGTGGATTTGGGACAACCCTGGGCAACATTGGGAGACCTAGTTTCCCAAACAAACAAACAAACAAACAAACAAACAAACAAAAAGAATCCTGGTGATTCATTGCTCAGTTCAGTCTGATTTCATCTACCTGACTTCATCTTCAATAGCGCTATGACTTTGGATGTGTTTAATAAGTGCTTGCTTAATAAATGACATTATTAATACAACCAATATCTATGTATATTTCAACTGTTGTACGTTTTTAAGCAGGTTTGCATAAGTATATCAGAGTGGACATTCATTTATACGAAATGTGCTGCATACATTCATGCTCATGTCATGTCAACATGCAACACATAAATAATGAGTTCCAGAAATGCAAGGGATTCTAAGAAACATGCATGTATTTCTTCTGTGACATTGCACAAAATTATTGTAAAGTATCTTTGCAAGTGTACTCACAAAAGGGGCTTACAAATGTGCAAAGAGAGCACAGGCTTGTGAGGTGATTATTCCCCCATGTAGCTAAATCCTTTATATTGGTAAAGAAGAGATCATCTTTTACCTGTTACTAGCATCTTCCAATTAATTTTCAGTTAAACTTAGATCTTAACAGGTATATTCATATCTAGTGAAAGCAGTCCAAGTATACTAACAGAACAAACTTTGCCAGTTGCTGAGAAAAATACCAAAAACTAGTGATATAATAATGTAGTTAAATGAAAGAAACCTTGTAATTAATATTTTATGAATTTTTGTGCATGTTTTACATGTGAATGGTCTTACAGACAGCTGCAGAAAATTTCTCCTTCCTGTGTAAGCTGGTAAGGTTGTTTTCTTCTTCTCTCCCCTCTCCCTGCATTACTATTATTTATATACTTATATGTGTTGCATATTCTATTCTCTGTTGCTCTTTTCTCTTTATCATGCCTCCTCTAATGATCATTAGCAGAAGTGATGGAACAAGCAGAAGGGAGTAGACAAGAAATAGTGAGAAGTGGGGAGAAAATAAGGCTACAGGGAATTTTCGTAGCCTATTTTCTACCCTATTTTTATGGACTCATAAGAATAAGTAGAGAGAAGCTTATGTTATATGCCTAGTCTTAATTTTACCTCATCCTCTCTCCCACCTTACTACATTTTTCCAAAGCCACAGTCATTCTTATATTGTGGTCTCAAATCTAGGTTTGAGGTCCTTTTTCTACATCCTACTCTCTTTACTTCATGGGGAATAACTAGAACTCCAAATGGTTAATAGCAATGTTAGGTTATCCTGTTATGGAGATGGAAGTTTAGGTCGACATTGCCAGTATTTATCTTACCTTCTTTCTTTTCCTTTGTGCTAACTATCCACACTCTTATTTGGGCTGAAGAACTTTTTTTTAATCATCAGTTATTTTAACTCTATTATGCTCCTGTTGGCCAGGTTTTGTTCTCTAGTTCTAATCCATAAGGGACTTTGAATTCTCTTAGGTGTTGACTGTTGCCAGCCAACTTTTCGAGGACTAATGTGTAGCATGGGAAGGAAGGCAGTGCTCATGAATGTCTTAATGCATTACAGTTCTGCTGCTTAAGAATTTGTCATATCCAACAGGAATTCTAGCAGTCAGCCAAAAATTACTTCAGAAACAGAATTTAAAAGGACAGATAGAATACCCTCTTATTAGCCAAGTCAATAAGAAATATTTTCTTTACTGCTAAATAAAATTGAAGATGTATTCCATTTTATTTTATTTATATTTGGTTTTGTCAGATAAAAACTTTTTTTGTGTGAATAAAATGACTCATGAGTGATAACTTGTGGAATTTCGTAGGTTCAACTAAGAGTAAAAAAATCATTTGATGTAAAACCTACACATGTGCATCTGTAATCAGGGCCTCCTTATATCACTGTCACTTTTTGAAACACACTTTTCCTATTTTTTTCCAAGCATTTGAGTCCTTACCATCTCTTTTCCTGTTATATTGAGAAATTGCTTTGTTAATCAACTCATGCTGTACAAGTTATGTGATCATTTTAAATACTGGTAGACTTCTCATGATAGAAGTTACTTTACAAATGTGTTTTGTTTTTCCTGTTTTTCTCCCCAGACCTTTCACTGTTTCACTTTTACTGTAATTTCAGATCCTCATCTTCTTAATCAAGTAAGCTGAAAAACGATTGTTACAGAATACATATATTGCTATGGTGATACCGACTGTTTACGAATATACAAATTGTCTTCACCCCCATTTAAAGTATTCATTAGGACCTTCTACTAGAAAAATAAGATATATACCACGTCTTGTGTAGATTTTCTCTCTAGCATTTTACTCTCTAGGAATACAGATGGTAATTAGGTGTGTGAAAATATTGGCATTTCTTTTTAACAGTTACATTCTTGTTAAAGAGCAAGTAAGTTTAACATTTGCCTGTAGTATGGCCAGTTTCAATGATGAATGAAGTTGAGCTGGTTGATGATTGAGGGGAAGTTATAGGAAGGGCAATTAATAAAACTCAGAAGAAAAATCACCAGTTTGGTGATAATTAATGAGAAACTGAATAGCCAAACTCCATCATAACTTTCTGGAAGTAGAAGAAATCTTTTATTGAGAGCAAGTGAATGTCAGACTTTGTTTTGGGTTATGGCATTTCATATTTGCTCTTAAAAAAATTCCTTCACGAAAGGCATTGTCCTTTCGTGACACAAAAAGAAGGTTCAAAGATGTTAAATAACTTCTCCAAGGTCATAGCTAGTTAGTAGTCTAGTCTAGACTGGGGGCTTCGGAAGCCTATAGCATGGAATTTTAATACATATAAAATTTATTTTGGATAAGAACAAAACAAAAACAACTATTATCCTAACGTAATTAAACCTTCAAGAATCTATTAGAACCAGATTACATTTAGGTATTATTCAGTTTTTCTTTAGTTTGACAGATTTCCTACAAGAAAATCCATCCACTTACATTTTTAATGTAGCAACAACATATTGTGCAGCTCATTTACAACTTTTTTCTTTGATAAGTAATGGAATGTATGCATACAAGTCTGTATTGTAATTAACTATAAATAATTTAAATAATCCTTGGAGCCTCTTGTAATTATCCTTTTGTCCAATGTTGACAAAGGAGTTACGTGTTGATTTAGTATATTGGGATAAAGAAAGTTATTGTCATCTATCATTTAAAAATTTTTTTGAGTAATTTTAGGAATAATTTTCAGAAGTGCCACTAAAGAAGTAGGGAACAACAAATTTATTAAACACTGAATAAAAATGAAAACTTAGTAACATTGAGTTCTTATTTCATATTTTCCTGCAATGAGTAGTGTTCTTTGAAAATAACTAGTTCCTCATTAACTTTTATGCATGATCCTGGAACTAGCCATCCTGTAAATACAGGTTATAGAGTGAGTGAGTATGTGTGTGTGTGTACTTAACAGTCAACTTAATACTTATGATTCTTTATCTTATTCTTACATTGTCAAATTGCAGTAAAGTTAAAGACTTTGTTACAGAAAAGACAGTCATTTTCTTCCATAACTACAGAACATTTTTATGTTTATAGTTAACAACATCCATTGGAATTACAAGTCCAATAAAGTTTTCATTTCTACATCATCTGTTTCCTCCTTACTCTCAATGTGTACACATTTGCCTTAAGCATTTTGTTCAAGTACAAGTTGGATTAAGTAACTTCGTGCCCAAACACCATAAAGGATGAAAGAACAGCCATTCTGTCCTGTTAGCGAAATAGGATGTTCCAAGTTCTTGTTACAAAATTCTCTGGTGAAGGCCTTCCTGTTGGATGAGCCAGCTGGATGACTCACTGGGTGAGAATGCTGCATTTGCTTTTCGTTCTTAGAAATGCATTGTTCACTGACTCTTGAGTTTGAGGAAATAAATCTATTTGAATCATCGGAAAACCCGTAGTCTGAGATTTCACTTCTAACATCAGTTTCACCATCATTATAATTTAGGGAGTTATTTGTCTCAATCCAGTCATCTGATTGGCCTAATAATTGAGACATTCCTCTGTCAATTTTCTTCTCTTTGCCAGTGTGGGGAGAAAATGAAAAATTCAGAACCCTTAACTGTTAAATGAAAGTTCCCCAAATAAGCTCCTTGCAAAATGGTGTCTCCATACATTTCTTATGCTTTCTTTCAATAATCTACTTCTATGAGCAACACAATAAGAAAACCAAAAGAATTCATCTACATACATTTTTATTTCACTACTGTATCAGCGTTCTAGGGTGATTCCACTATTTCATTTTTTATTATCATGGCTGTTAAAAAATAATTATTGAGTAGTAAGTAAACGGTAGGGTGGTAAAATAGTGAAATACTCAAGATAAAGGGAAAATAACATCCCTAAGACATTATAATATACCTTTAATTTTTAAAGAAGTCAAATAGACCCATATAGAATTACAGGTCGATGAATTATACTCTGTTAAAAAGTGAATGTTTTTCCTTTGCAAAGTTTCTAAGGAAAAAACATCAGTGCTTTCAAGTTGCTTAAGAAAGAAACTCAAAAATTAAAATTGCATTTCATAAATCCTTGTGGTAGACCAAGTTTACATGGTTTTATTTCATAACCAAACTGAAACTAGTTTGTATTTCTTTCCCTTATCCAAGGTTAAAGAAGTAGCCCTTGTAATTCATTCCAGAATAATAACTTGATCATTAGGTGCTCATTTTAAAGATCAAAATACATTTAATATACTATTGCTTGTTTATATTTGCTCAGTCCAGTAAAATTTCTGTATTTAATGAAAACATGTATGAAGAACAAAACCATACACATAAAACTTATGTATAAAGTATATTGTTTCTCCATTAGGAAATTGGAATAGGTCGTTTTCATTAGTTAGAAATAACTAAAATATTAGCAAGCTACTCAACTTTTTACATAAGAAAAGCGTCGCTATAGTTTAGATACTGCAGTTGCCTCAGTCATTTCACAGTAGAACCATGCTTTATAAATCCCTGAGAGAACTGTCAACAACCAAAGTGAAATCAAGGTGATCAGAGATCAATATTTAGTATTTAATCTTCAAGGAGAAGTGGAAGTTGCAAAAATAATGAACTCCAGAGACAAAGGGTTTTCTGTAAAAATAACTTTGCCTCTTTCTTGGAACTACTGCTAGGTTTGGTTGTTGGTTTTTTAAATGAACTGAGCACCCAGATAATTTTGTAGTTAACATTAGTGCTTGATATTGCAGATGGAAATTAAACAGGCACGTCCATGCAGACAGTAGAGTTAGTAGGTCAGATTTTTGAAACAAAAGTTTGGGAATTTTTGAAGCCCCGGAAGCCTTTTTCTTCCTCACTAAGAGCTGTTTTGGAGAAATAGGAGTTTAAAGATATTTACTCTGAGGGCAGGAGGGGATGAGGAAGGCAGGTTAGGGACAGAGAAAACCTTCAGAGCTTTGAAAGGGCAGATATAAAAGAGGAAGGAAGACCAGGGAAAAGAGGTGCAGGGAGAAGGCAGGAACATGATCAAGCTCATTCCTGTGAAGGAAGAGATAGACCTAGTCACGTTATGGCCACACTTGTGTGAACCAGATGTTAAGAGAACAGTGTGAAAGCTGTCAAAAAACAGGGACTAATCATTTGAATGATGATGGTTTTAGCAGAAATGGCAAAGCTAGACAACAGTGGAACAGTATCTTTAAAGCACTGAAAGAAAAAACTGCCAAATCTGTATCTGATGAAATTATTTCTCAAGTACGGAACTCTACCCACTGGCATCGGAGCTAGTACTTGTATATTTAGCACACCGATTAAGTAAGAATGTGAGTTCTGTAGAGGGAATTCAATTTCAGCAGGTACGCCTCCTGTGATTCTGGGGGAAATTATATAAAGTTCTAAACCTCTGTCTCCTTATATATTTTGCTAGAATATGCTTTATTGAGATAATATCTAAATGAGTGAGTAACCATGAGGAATAAATTAGAAAATACTTAGCACTTACCTGGCATGTGGTAGTTGTTAGAAAATAATAATTTCCTATTAGAAAACATCGTCAAAGGTTATCATTTATTTACACCTAATTTTAGTAAACTTTCATGGAGTTTCTATTTTCATTTCTTTGTTTTTCTTTTAGAAAGGTTGTTTTTTAAAAAAAGAAAGACCCTATTGACACTTGTAAAAAGAGAGCTCACTACTTTCTTTGGCTTATTCAGAGACAAAATTTAGGAAGCTCTCATTTTTCAGAAAAAAAAAAAATCTCTTCATGAGTCATGTTTTCCTTTTCAGTGTTGCTGTAGGCATCTGGGGCTCTTTTTTGATAATTTTTATTTTTTAGGTAAGACAATATTTGGTAGAAATAAACTTTTTAATCATGATTTTTTAAAATCATGGTTATTGAAGAAATTTTGTCATTTAACCACTAGCAGTTGATCCCTAGATAATTTTTCTTACCATTTTCCACATTTCAGGAAACTCGAAACCTTTTATAGTTTCTTATATAAAGTTATGGTTTTTAGAAAATTCTGTCATTTTATTTTTTTATTTTCCTTGTTACTGTTCACCTTCATTTGAAATTGATTTTCAAAATCATGCTGTCATTTAAAAATATATTTAAAACTTAAGTTGTGCATTATAGTGTATCTACTGTCATTCATCTTGCTATGATGTGACTTCTGCTGTCAACCTACAAAAATACTCATTCCTTCTTTCTGGTATGATTTCACTTACTTTTTTACCCTTCCTTTTTTTTTTTTTTTTTTTTTTTTTTTTTTTTTTTTTTTTTTTTTTTTTTTTTTTTTTTTTTTTTTTTTTTTTTTTTTTTTTTTTTTTTTTTTTTTTTTTTTTTTTTTTTGCCTCTCCCCCTTCCTTATTTTTATAGTGTCTTCATTAAGGGTTTTGAAGCTAGCTGATAAACAGTCCCAGACCTGTCTATTGTGACTTTATGAACTTATCTAAGGTACCTGCTAAATCTGTGCATTAGTTTCCTTATTTTTTATGAAGATTAAATATAGCAATGCTTGTCAAACACTATATGAACCCACCATTAACTTTTATAGTTATTGCATTTATCAAATTTAACTGAGGTGTTTCCATTAATTTTATTACTTTCTGTCTGTATTAATCTATGTATCATTCATTCAACATGTATGTGTTTAACAGTAGGTCAGTGACCTAGTGTAGAAGCCATATTTACCCTCTTGAAGTTTATTTCACTGTACTAAATCATACAGAAAATCTTGTCAATTTTTCTCTTGCATGGATTCTAGGAGAAGTTATCTGTTTATTAGTATGTTTTTGATGTTCATCTTTATTCAAATGAAAGCAATCTTTAGTGCACAGATGTTGTATAAACATATAGATGTACATGAACATACATCTATAAACAAACCATATAATGGTGCTATTCAGAACATAGTCTGTGGACCAGCTGACCCATGATCATTACAGAAATTACAAGTAAGCTATGAATTTATTCTCTTGTAGTATCTGTAGATCAGCAGCGGGCAGGCCTTAACTGAACACCTCTGGCTCACGATCTTGCAGTAGAGCTGTCCAGAGCTGCAGTCTTATCTGAAGTCTAAAGGGAGGAGGACCCTCTTCCCAGCTTACTCCTGTAGGCCCCTTCTCAAGGCTGCCTCTCGTAGTGGCTCGAGAGAGAATCCAAGTGAGAATGAAAGCATCAAGCTGGAAGTCACATTGTCTTATGATCCATTTTGGTTTTGACATCCCATCTCTCTGCTTCTGCTGTGTTCTGAAGTGAGCCACTGACTTACACATGGTGGTATTTGTTTCTTACATGTTCTTCTTCATTTTCCTAATATCTGTGAAGTATTATTAAAGGTAATTAGCTTAGCGCTATAAATTTGTAGATCAAATTTTGTTTCTTCGCATACTGGGTAATATAGAAATGAATGCTCACGTGTTGAAGCTACTGTCACCATTTCACCAGTTTTCATCTTGCTGTACACCATGTGCAAAGTTAATGACAGGGTTTTACTGGTTTGGCAAGTGGTTTTTGGCAATGATATTGGCAGTAGGCTTTGTAATTATGCTAATGCCATTATGGTTTAAGATTCTGAAATCTGATGATTTTCAAGTATTTAATAACAATGAATATCTTAACCTTTTAGAAATTATAGTTACATGGTGAGAAGCCAGATCTTAAGAGCAAAAATTAGGTAGCTGTTATTCGTAGCTTTAGCCTTTGAGTAAAGGCAGTAACAAGCTATGAGAGAGAGAGAGAGAGAGAGAGAGAGAGAGAGAGAGAGAGAGTTTATGTATATGAATCTGGTTTCCTCTGAATAAATGGATGTTTTCAAAGTCTACTTATTATATAATGGTAATGTAATAAATTATTCTAGCTCAGTATTTTATAGCATTTTTTAAACCAGCAATCCCTTTCACAAACCTTTTTTTAATGTTATTTAAAGCTCCAAAACTGAATGTCTCTAAGAGCAAGTCATTATTAGTCCTGGTGGGGAGAGTGGAGAGGTGATTTCATCAATGGAGAACAATGAGTTCTTCTAATTTTATGTAGATGCCGCTGTTTATTGTGACTTCTATATCATCTGCTTAAATGTATTTTAATAAAGGTTAACAACAGATTGCAAATGAATTACTAACCTTTTAAAAACAAAGTCCTTTGTAACAGTACCATCTTTCAAAAGTCAGATTTTTATTGAGTTTTTTATTTGCTCAAGCAAAGGGAAGTTATGTGTGCGTTAAGTCATTTTTACTTAATTACTCAAAGGCCATCACTTATTATCCACCATGTTTGGCAAATCTTGAAGTAGTGTTTTTGGGATGTTCAGCTTTTTCTTTCTAGTTTTCAGGCGTGTAGAAGGTAAGGAAAAAAACAAAGATCTTCAGAGTCTGATTTCTTATGAAAACCGCCTTTAAAATTCGTCAGTGTTAAACACCTGTTACCTGAAAACAGTGGTGTCTTTGAGGGGAAAGAATTTCAGTATGTATCGGTGTTCCTATAGATACCTCTAAGGAATTAGGAAGATCAAAGAAGTGAACGTTACTATTAACTTTCCCTTTTCCTTAGGCTACTAATTTATTATTTTCCATTTCTGATGAACCAACACAGATGAAGAAATTATAGAAAGGCTGCCTAAAATTGGTAGAACAAAGATATAAGGAAAAACTTGAAATTTTACTTTAGATTTCACTTGAAAAGAATGGTGTTGTAAAACATTCTAAACTCTTGCCGTGTTGTTAATGAGCAACCTGCCAAAGGTACATTCAGTGGCTCAAAAAATAGTATCAACATTAGGACTCAGAAGGAACTAGAAGGATTTGGCAGACAGCTATTTGAAAGGACTGTTTTTCCAGGATAGGTAAATAAAATAATATGCAACTCTTTGACTTTACCAGATATTCTCCTTCCAATGATGTGGGAGTGGTAAATAGCTTAAGAGTTGAAGTTTTGCTTAGTGGTGTAACCCTATCTTATTATCCTGGTTTTTAGTGTAATTTTATATTAAAATAAAATTCTAGGTGGTAGAATTTCAGTTATTATAGTAACAAGAAAGACAAAACAGGAGAACTTTTCTGTAAACATGTATTCTCCTATTCTGTGATTTGTGCACTTAAATGTATATTTCGACTAAAACAGCCTATTTGGTATCACGTCTATGTTAATAACTGTTTTTGCTGCCCTCTTGTAGCACCCAGGAACCTCTGAGCCTAACTCTTCATGTTAATGAGTCAACATTCCCAGAAACTCAATCTCTATAAGATATAAATTTACTTTTTCGCAATTGCAAATGCCCACCTGTGTTGATATCTGACTGTAAACAAAGTTTTTTTTCTTTAAGAACCTAGACACTTTTCACAAAATAATGTGCCCATCAGCAAAACAAGACCTCATAATCTGAGCTTTGGGGAATTTGAATTTATACTTTCATGTATTTTATATCAGGATCATTTTTACTTTATACTCAGGTAGCAGATAGTTTCAAATTATCCTGTAGCAATGAGCTGAGTGCAACTGAATGCATGATTCTCTTTAAAAGAGGAAATCCTAAATCCTGTGATGAAAATCTGACTTCATTTCACAGAAGTACCCTTGGTTTAAAGTCTGGTATTCCATTCTTTCTGTTATTTCTCCCAGTGATATGTTACAATGTAAAAACAGTTCAGTCTAAAATGAATTTCCAAAGTTTTGTACATCTTGTTTTGCAAAGATATTAAAGGCTAATGCTGAACATGTGAAGTTGCACTTGTGCTTTAGCTCCCATGATATAAAGCTCTGAGCATGTGTATGGCTTGCGTCCATGTGTTTCCCATGTGTATATAAAATAACTAGAAAGAAACCTGGAAAAACAATAAAGTAGCGCCCCCCCCACCCCTTATCTGCAGTCTTGCTCTCCATAGTCACAGTTACCTGGACCCCCCAGTGGTCCAAAAATATGTCCAGAAGATATTTTGAGAGAGGCAAAGAGCAATCATATCCACAGAACTTTTTTGAAAGTATGTTACTCTGCTTCATATTGTTGTTACTCTCTTAATGTCCCTGACTTATGAATTCAGCTTTATCATTGGTATGTGGATCTAGTGAAAAGTACAATCTGTGTGGGGCTCTGACAGTTCGTCATTTCAGGGCTCCACTGGGGGTCCTGGAACTGATCTCCTGGCTTGGGGGGGGGGGAATTACTGCAATATGTTCTAGTCTTGGAGTTGTGTGTTTCCTATTTCTGAAGGTTTTAAAAATACTTTTTACAACAATTGAAATTGTAGAAAGAAGAGTTTTAAGCTGGGTAGTAACCAAAAGTTATGACTTTAAATTTAGGGCAATGTTCTTTTATTCTTTCTAATTTCTTGAATTTAAATCAGATAGTTAAAGGAACATCTCATCATGTCAAGCTTTGTGCTGGTGACTGTTTGAACACATTCAATATTGTAACATTTGGGAGATTTAAAAATATTTGTTCTTAAAACCTAGAAGTTTTCTGGGGAGATGATTGAGTTTATTTATAATACATGAATATAGAAATAGGAAGCAAACTCCATCTAGGAACTACTATTCTAGTTTTCTCTCCTTCCTTTTTTCTCCTCTCCCTCTCCATTTCCTCTTTCTAACTCTTACTGCTCTTAGTACGTTTTACATACTTTCTGGTAGGTTACTTCTAGGTAACTTTAGTTAATATGTTGAACACTCAGTGACACTATATACGTAGTTTTGTGTGTGTGTGTGTGTTTGTAGGTAGAAAGAACTCAACTCTACTAAAACTTCATCCTTAGAATTCTTTCTGAAAAACTCTTAAATTTTCATCCTTGCAACCATGATAAACAGAGGTCGCCCTTCTGTTTCTTAAGTGGTAACCTGAACAGTCAGTGGTAGAATCAGACTGGGAAGAATTTGAGTATTTTCAAAGAAAATGTGTTATTAAACCAATAAGCTAAACCACAGGAACCCAGAGTTCTCTCCTTGGAGGTATGCAGCACTGCTTGTACTTCTGAGTTGAGTTGAAACAGACTATTCTGCAATATCAAGCTATAAAAATGTTTGACAATTTTTTTTTTTTTAAAGAAAACCTCTGTTTGTAAGGTCACAGTTATAGTCATTCATAGGCTTTGGGGCTATCTACATGACGGTGGATGAGAACCACAGATCACATACGTCTTTAAAAGCAAAACCAAACTCATGTCTGTGACCCCAACGTGGCTTTTACTTGAGAATGCTTGCAGTGTTCCCTGGACCCTTGTAGTCTCTTATCTCAAAGAAAGAGAGAAAAAAAAAAACTAATCATTTTTCACAGCTCTGGATATTAGGCTTAAATAATAATAACTACTAATGTTATTATTAGGCACTTAAATGTCACACTAACAAAGCCACTTGAAGTAGTACTGCCCAGAAAAACTGGAAAATCATCATATTTTGTGATAGGTGATGCTCTCTGCTCGGAGCTCACCCTTTCAATTTATGGATTTCTAGATAAAGAAGTTTGGTAAGAATGAATGGAAAGAACTGGAGCTCTCAGGAACCCATGCATACTAAACTTAGTATGTTGTTTATTACATCAACATTGTTTCTTGGATTTAGATATCATTGTAAAGGGTGTGATCAGAGAAATGCAATTTAACAAAGTAACTTAATTTTCCAAGGAATAAATATAAGGTAGAATCTTTTGAATACTAATGGTGCTTAGTAAGAATCCCAATATGACAAGTTCAAAATATTTTAGATTACAATGTGAATCGCAACAGTTTTAATAAAGCCAAATTAATGAATAAACGTTTTGGGAAAGTAAGGTAGAAGTTGTTTAGTTCATTTCCTTGTCTTTATATACTTAATGTTGAAATAAAGTATCTACAAGTACAAGTATTTTAAAATTATAATTAATTGAGAAAAATGGGTTTTGCTCCTAATGTTTTAGTGAGATTATGTGATGGTGCAGTGTGAGTAAAAGAATGAGAAAACTATAACTGAATTTGTGTAGTCATTCAGCATATGTTTATCTAGCACCTGCTTAGTGGCAAGCTCTCTTTGAGGCATTTAGGGTAAGTGGGTAAGATATCCCCCACAGAACTTACTGTTTCACAGCGGGAGCAGGCAATAAGCACAGCAAGTCTGATGTAAGGGAGAGAGAAGGAATGTGGAAATAATGGGAAGTTGTGAAAAGGGGTGGGAAGGGTAATCAGGCTGCAGTTTGAAGTAGGGAGGTAAGGGAAGTCTTCTTGGAGAAAGTGACCTTTAAGCGAACTTCAAGGGGAGAAGGGAGTTTAGTTAAGAAGATCTCTAGCTGAAGAACCCTCCAGTTCCAGAAGAAAGGACCAGCCAGTGCAAAAAACCTTAAGATTAGAGTGTGCCTAGCAATTTTGAGGAACAGCAGAGACCAGTGTGGAGGAAAGCAAGTAAGGGTAGAGTATGAGATGGGACGCTAGCCAACTTCTGAAAGGACTTCGGGTTTTATCCTGTGATGAGATGGGTGTCCTTAGATAGTTTTCAGCAGAGGAGAGATATGGCCTGTCTGGTGACTTAAAGGAGTCAGCTGGACTGCTGTTAATCATTGACAGTAGTGGGTAAGAAGGAAAACAGAAACCTTAAGAGGGCATTGCAATAATCCAGGCAAGAGGTAGTGGTGGTTCAGGCTAGCGTGAACTCGTAGTTGTGTGCAGAGTATCTTCTGAAAGCAGAGCTCACTGGAGTTCCTGCTGGTTTGCAGCTGGATTATTTCAGGGTTATTTGCATGAGTAATTGAGAGGGATGAGAATTGCCCTCAGCTGAGAAGAGGAAGGTTATAAGTGGACCTGATTTGGGGATGGAGGTGGAGGAGGTCATCAGTTCTGGAGAGGGTTAATTTGGTGTGTCAGGCATTTGGACAAAACTGTAAGCTTGGAAGTCACCGGCACGTTGATGATAGGAAACATGGTTCCATGAAAATGGGCATCAATCACCTGGTTACTCAACATCAGCAAGTCATTGGAAACTGATGTTTTCTGGCAATTTCGCTTCCTAGTGCTGCTGATGGCAACAGTTTTTCTGAACCATTTCAAGACTCAGGCCAGTTCTCAGAGTTTCTGGGCTAAGAAGATACCATATATGAAGTCATGGGCATCAAATAAATCTATCTTTTCCTTTTCTACATTTCATCAGTTAAAGGAAAAGTCAAGTAAATACAAGATGTCCGCCTCTAGCCTCGGCATGCTTCAGTAGCTGATACGCGGAGGTTATGAAAGATTTGTCATCACCTGGGTACCGGACCGTGATAGTTAGCTGGGCTCAAAGTTTAGGATCATAGTCAAAATCAGTATTAAGCTGAATGTGAGAACTGAAGAGACACTCAAATGAGAACAATCATCTTCCCTTGGGCACTGAGAAACACATCACCGTAGGCTCATGTGCTTTGGACACATAGGAATGACCTGGCACCTCTCAAAAGCACTATCTGATTCCTTCTCTCTGACCTTTTTCCATTGGTATCAGATATAATCTGGGTTTCAAGAATTTAAAACATCTCTCCAGGTGGATCAAGCCATAAAGCTTGAGAATTGTACATTTTTCTAATGGAATTGCCCCTAATTATCCCAGTATTCAGATTTTCTTCTTCCACCATTTTTTGTTTTTTTTTAAGCTCTTTGCTGGTGTCAAAATGGAAGCAGCTTTAACACAAGAGCCTCTTAAAGGCACTATACTGATGAAATCAGTCGGGGAAAGACAGATGCTTATGGTATGACATATGGAACTGTAAAAAATTCCAAAACCGAACTCATAGATGCCATGGGCAAAGATGGCAAACAGACTTATAAGATAACACAGTTATGGGGCATATAAAATACAGGATAGTGACTGTACTCAATATGTGTATTTTAAGAAAATAGCTTGTAAAAGTTCTCACATTAAAAAAAAAAGTATACGGTTGACTCAGAAAAGTCAAAAAGCTACTCAAGCCAGAGTCAATGAAACTTTCTGTTTCATGCCACTGAGAAACCACTGTTGAAACTAGAAGGAAGAGTAATACCGTGGTGTCTGCATTAAAGTAAGAAACCTTGGTTTCAAATTCCAGTTCTGCTTCTAGCAATTATGATGGGCCACTCACTGCACCATCCTGAGAGTCCAACTTCTCCCTAACGTGAAGAACCAAATCTATTCTGCAGGCTGTTATAAATATTTAAAAATGAATGTGTGTAAAGGTGAATGACAGATCTAAAGATATTAAAGAATAAAAATAATGTGATTTTCCCTAACCTTACAAATTATATAACACTATAAAATACAATGATTACCTGGGGATGAATAGATTTCTGGTTTTGTTTTTGTTTTTTGTTTTTTTTTTACTGTCTTAATAATAGTTTCTCATAGGATAATTAATAAATGCTATTGAATTTGTGTTATAGAGGAAGTATTATTTTTATGTCCATAGTGTGTATTTATTTATTTATTTATTTATTTATTTATTTAATTTATTTATTTATTTTTGAGACTCGGTCTTGCTATTTTTGCCATGGAACTGCAGGCTCTTGTTGCCTGGGGTACCACAGACTCAAGCAATCCCCAGCCTCAGCTTCCCAGGTAGCTGGGATGACAGGTGCGCGCCACAACGCCCAGCTATTTTTTTGGAACTAGGTCTCGCTATGGGCCCCAGGTGGGACTCAAACCGCGATCCCTAGCCCCGGCCGCTTCATAGGCTGAAGCTTACAAGCACGAGCCACCGTGCCCGGCCTATGTCCATAGTGTATTTAGATGGGGGAAATAGGTACTTTGGACTAAGTACTTGAGTTTCCCAGACATCGTGATTAACAAATTTGTGTAGGGTAAAATCGGGAAGGAATGGACACAAGAGATTAAGATGGTTCATGGGTGAGAAGGTGGTGGGAGAACCTCAGAGTAGACAATGATGTAAGATATAGATATAGATATGCAATCAACTTCAAAAAATAAAAAAGTTAATTTGTGTGAGTAGGCACATTGTAAGTCTCCAGTCTCTTTTCTTTTTGTATTGGAGATCATAATATTTTTCTTCTGGGACTGCTGTCTGGAGTTGAAGTGTAAAACAGCAAGCAGAGTGGTGAGGGCAGAGCTTGCAGGGAATAGTTGCTCCTGTATCTCTCTTAAGAGTCTAGTAATACTGGACTAGTAACTTCAAAGTCTGGATACTCATAATTTCTCAATAGCTGAAAATTCCTAGCCATCATTTTCATTTGTTTGGTTGATTTCTGTATCATTTTAAATGCCTACTTCTCCCCCATGCTTGCTCTGGAAATTAGTGTTTATTTTGTATGCTTTTTCAGATAATAAGAAAATACCATTTTAACTTAAATTTACACCATGGATGCTGCAAAGGAGAAGAATGACAACTACAAAGATGATCTTCTGCTTAGGGTGGGACTTAATGATAATAAAGCTGGAATGGAAGGATTAGATAAAGAGAAAATAAACAAAATTATAATGGAAGTCACAAAGGTATGTTGTTTCTTTCCATATTAGTGTACTAATTTAAGATTTTTTTTGTTTAAAAAGGTCATTGTGTTTTAAGTATCTTTTATTATAAATTTTAATATTTTAATTTCTAATATTGTTAAATGCAAGTGGGTATAGAATAATTTCTATTCTGTTACTTTTGCCATCCAGCTTTCTACCTCACACCAACCATATTGATAGAATAAAAGAAAAAAAGTGTTGTCTGAATATATGTCAAAAGAAGCACATTTCATAAAGTCTGATACCCATTCATTCCAAAAACTCTTAGTAAACTTGAAATAAGAGGGAACTGCTGCATCCTAATAAAGAACAACTATAAATATCTATAGTTATCATCATACTTTTTGTAGAAGACTAAATACCTTTCCACTAAAATCAGAAACAGGGCAAGGATGTCCATTCTCATTTCTTCTCTTCAACGTAGTCCTGAAAGTTCTGAACAGAGCTGGTAGTAAAAAGAAATAAAATCATCAAGATTGGAAAGGTAAAGCTTAAACTGTTTCTTCACACATGACGTGGTCATATAGAGAGAAAAATCCCAAGAAATTTCCAAAGCAGTGGAATACTTGTACACCCCAAATGATAAAAACTTGCTGAGGAAAAGAGCTAAGAAATGGAGATATATTCCATATGTAAGCAGAAGACTCAATATAGTTAAGAAGGAAGTGCTCCCCAAACTGGTCACAAGATTCTGTAATCACACCTCAAAATTTTAGGTGATTATTTTTTTCAGTAGAAATTAACAACCAGATCATAAAATGTGCAAAGAAATGCAAAATGCTTAAAATAGTCAGGACAAGTTTGAAGAAGAATGAATATGGATGTCTTTGATTTCCTGTTTCAAAACTTACTATAAAGTTACAGTTAACAAGATAGTATAGTGCTACCAAAAGACTAGATATCCAAAACAGTGGAGCAGAATTAAGATTACAGATATAGGCTGAGTGTGGTGGTGCACACCTATAATCCAAGGGCTGGGAGGCAAGAGGACAGGAATCACTTGAGTCTGTGGGTTTGAGACTACACCAGATGACGTAGCGAGACCTGGTCTCAAAAAAGTAGCTGTGGCGGGTACCTGTAACCCCAGCTATGTAGGAGACTGAGACTGGGGATCACTTGAGTCCATGGGATTGGGACTCATAACGAGACCTAGTCTAAAAAAAAAAAAAAATTCAGATACACATTTTAATGATTTTTGACACAAGTAGCAGGACAAAAGAAGAGTCTGTTCAGCCAGCTACGCTGGGATGACTGGAAGTCGACATGCAAAAAAAGAGGAACTCACCACTTTTAAAAAACTCGCTTCAGACCATACACAAAAAATTAACTCAAAGTGGACAAATACAAGTATCAAAGTAATAAACCCTTTGGAAGATAGGACACCTTTCAGACCTGTGGTTAGACAGATAGTTGTTGATGTGTTTTCCCAGAACTGTCAACAAAAGCAAAAGTTGACAAATCAGATTTCATCAAATTTCAAAATATTTGTGCTTCAAGACACCATTAAAAAAATAAAAAGCAACATTCTGAGCTAAGTATTAGCAAAACATGCAACCAAAAAAGGACATATCCAGAATAGATCAAGAATTCTTATAACTTGTTTATAAGACAAATAACCCAATTTAAAACATGACAAAGTACAAGTAACCATTTCACTAAATAAATAAGACACAGCAATGGTTTGTGAGCATGCGAAAAGATGCCCAACATCGTTAGCCTTTTGGGGAACTGCAAACTAAAACCATCGTGAGGTGCCACTCACACTATTATAGGCTGGCATGGCCATAATGAGAGAGACAAAAGTGGTGACGAGGATGTGGACAGATTAGATCCCTTCTGCGTTTGCTGAGAAGGATGATAAAATGGCTCAGCAACTCTAGAAAAAGTCTGGCAGTTCCTCAAAAGGTTTTGCACAGGGTGGCCAGAAGATACAAGATACATAGCCAAGACTAGATACCCAAGACTAGAAACTTATTCCTTCCACATAACCACATGTACATGCATGCTAATGATAGCATTTTTCATAACCACCAGGTATTAAAGATAATCTTAGCTGGGCACGGTGGCACATGCCTATAAGCTGCAGTCTATGAAGCGACTGGGGCTAGGGATTGCGGTTCGAGTCCCACTCAGAGCAACACAGTGAGACCTAGTCCCAAAAAATAGCTGGATATGGTGGTATGCGCCTGTAATCCCAGCTACCTGGGAAGATGAGGCTGGGGATTGCTTGAGTCCGTGGTGCTCTGGGTGGTTCCATGGGCAAAATTAGCGAGACCTAGTCTCAAAAAAAAAAAAAAGATAATCTAAATGTCCATCAACTGGATGGATGTATAGGAATTACTTCCTGTGATGGGATGATGAGTACTTTTTTCTTAAATATATTTTCTACTTTTTCATGAATGTAGAAAATTAATTTTCCAGTTTTTTTTTTTAATTTTTTTTAAAGTCAAAGTGACAGAGATACTGATAACAAATGACTAAGACTTTGGCTATGTGGAGGGAGTTTTCCATAGCTTACATTGCTCTCATCTGAGCACAGGTATGTACTTGTTTCAGAATTTCTGTGCTATGCTGAGTATTACCACACACTGTGGGCCAGTGACTAGGCAACTGTGGTTCATCTTCTATATAAAGAAATGGGATGAAATCACTTTTATTGCCCCACATATGGGAAGTAGTGGAAGTAGGTCTTGTATTCTGTCATCCTGATTCCAAAGTCTGTACTCTTGGCCTTTGGGTTAAACTGTGCTGGTGCTTTTCTTCAGACATTTTTCTTATGTTTTGTTTTGTTTTCCTCGATAGGGGTCCAGATTTTATGGAAATGAACTCAAGAAAGAAAAGCAAGTCAACCAACGAATTGAAAATATGATGCAGCAGAAAGCTCAAATTACCAGCCAGCAGCTGAGGAAAGCACAATTACAGGTATCATTTCCATGCTAAATGAGGTGGAAGGTGGTAGAATAGTGATTTGCAGTAAAAATGCATCTTGGGCAAATCACACCTGAAAACACAGTGAACTGCAAATGTCTGATATAAATCATAAAAAAATCAGTGCATGTACATACTTTGCTAAGCACTGGTTTACTCTCATCTATTAAGACCCCTCGGGTAGAAGGATAAAAGGAGCCTTAATTAAGTGAAGAACTTACCCAGTTTCATATGATATGTAGTTGACAGGGTTAGGATTTAGTACGAATTTGTTTTTTGCATTATATCCATACTTCACACCTTAAAAAGGCCACCAGATCACTGTGGCATGTTTTCAGCAATACTGATTTGTGCAAAAAAGATTTGGGGAAACATGTTAACTAGTTAAATTGAAACTAATGTAATTGTATTAGCGTGAAACAAAGTTATCTCTAAAGTAAAACACCAGTGTCTATGAATTTTTCAGATTAAATATAAGGCTTCTGAAATGTGGGGAAGTTTGGCTTCTCCAGTCTATTCGTGCATTGAATACTCAAGAGTTTTCTCTCTTATTCAGAGTTATTTCAGGGAAGAAGTTTGAAAAGAGCCAAGTTGCAGAGCGCTGTGTGGTAGATGGAGAACTTGGAGCTATCAGGTGTCTGCTAGTGAGACTGAAGTTTACTGTCAAAGATAGTGCTGCTTTTTTAGCAAATGCTGATTCAGTTTAGCAAAGCATGTTATGCTCTAATGTAACTGAGAAATTACAGACCATCAATTGTGCTATTAAATTCTTATTGTGATAGACGCAGAGATTGTAGATTTAATGTTTTCTTTACCAAACTGGAACATGTTATTTTCCCAAAGCACAATTGTCTGCTCTCAGGAAAAGGTGATTTTATCTGTAAAACCATCACTTTAATGCTTCATAGTCCACTGTATGGCAGCACTGTAATTCATTTTATCCACCTAGGTTCCCATATTTTGTTTTAAATACAGTCTTGCAACTGTATTCATCTGTATTCATCTGTCGGGGATCGGGGAGAAAAACATTTGCCTCTCCACCCTTTTAGGTTCTTGGCTGAGATGCCCTCTTTTATAAAGGACAGAGTAAGCAGGAGAAAAGCAGGTTTAATTTCGAACGGACACAGCTCACCCCAACACTCAGGCAGTGGGGGTTTTATACTGTCTGAGCTAGAGAGATGAAACTGGAGAGGAGTGGAGGACCATCTTGCGGGAAGGTGGAAGGAGCAAATGTTTGGTAGCCAGGTGTTTGCCACACCACGCGGAAACAAAGGGGCATTAGAGCTTTAGCCAAAAAGGCTAAGTTCCTTGGTCAGTTTCTCTAGGTCCACCTTCCTCTTTGCTGTAGCTCATGTTGCTAATAGTTACTTCCTGATGTAGAGGCCCCTCTAGCTAAACTCTCTCAGAAAGTCAAGAGGAAAGTTTTTCTTGACCACTGAATCTTGAGTGAACTGAACTAAGCTGTCCAGTTTAAACTCATCTACGTCCCAGACTCTGCCCTCGGGGGAATCTCGTCTGAGTCCCTGTCACACATCTTTACACTCCTATCCCACTATGTACATGCCAGACAGAACCATTTTGCACTTCTTACATAAGAGGGTTGGTTTCCTTACCCACTTGTTTAAAACCTGATTTTATCTGTTTTATCAGTCCTCAAGTTTTTCCTGGTAACTGTGTCCAAAATATTTCAAGGTTGTTTTAATTTGACTCCCCCCCTTTTTTTTAATAACAGAGAAAGAACTTCTTTTCATAAATTAGCCATTAATATTTCTCTCTTCTGGAACTTTCTTCTTTATTCTCTTGCTCTACAGACGAAGTAACTGGCACAAGAGTCTCAAAATATAATGGTTCAAATGAGTAAGAGTTTTGTTTTCTTTCTTTCCAGGCAATAGCTAAGTAGTTCCAGTCGGTGATTCTGATCACCCTAGTAGTTTAAAGATCTATATCCTGTTGTTCCACCACCCCTAGTGTTATCTTTACTGGACTTGCAAGATTGGATCCCTCCTACCCATTCTAGTGAGGAAGGAAAAAAAATGAGAGAAATACCAAAGGCAAATTATTAAACAGATGAAAAAAATAAAGTTGGGTATATGTTGTAGTTCATATTTCTTTGGCAAGACTGAAAGTTTCATAGCAACACCTAATTGCAAGAGAATCTACAAAATATAGACCAGCTAAAGATATATTATCATCTAAGAAAGAGAGAATGGATTTGGTGTTCTGTTAGCAGTCTGAAGTAGTAGCCTTTGCCCATATTTCTTGATTAGTTTATATCTTTCTCTTGATTTACAAGTCTTATCATATATTAAGTATTCTTTTTCTCTGCACTTTGTTTTAAATATTTTCCCAGTATGTATTTGTCTTATAATTTTTCAGATTTTTTTCCTCTTAAACATAATGTTTATGTGATTAAATGCAGCAATATTAAAACCTTTTTCTTGGTGCTAGTTTTGGTATACAATGTTATTCCTTACAACAAAGCTTTTATTACTTTCTTTATTCTTAGCATTTTAATATATTTGTTACATTCAGTCTCTTTGGAATTTGTTTTGATGTGTAAGATATGTCCTTTTTCCCTTAAATCATATGTCTCATATTTTACCTAAATGGCATTATTTTCCTAAGTGGTGATTCACTTGTCAGAATACCATTCATTGAATCATGAGTCCTTTCTCCAATAACTTGAAAGAAGACACTCCCATCTACCATTATATTTTAATTGTTTCTCATTGTATTTGAATTGTCTCTGGATTTTCTTTTCTAACCAATTGAATCTTTTTTATTATATCAGTACCATAGGATTTAAAAATTTTAATGATAATATTATAGCTTAATATCCTCGTTCACATTCTTCATTTTTTTTCATGTGTTGTTTCTTTCACATAAATTCAAGCCTCCTTTCCATTATGTAGAAGTTTCATCTGTTCACAGTCACATTGTTTTAAATTCATATAAATCTTTAGGTCATTTGCTTTCTGAACCTCTTTAATAAAGCTTTAAAGATAAAACACATACGAGTAAGGCAATATAATTTTTACTGTTCATACTCTTTACAAGCTCCTATCCTTAATCATGCCAGTAGGCTGAAGGAATAGAAAATACCTGGCACAATATAGCAGAACTTCAGACTCTCTTGCATTGCAGTTGATGTGTCTGTGGGAGGCTCTCTGGCATCCTTTGCAAAAGGAATAGCAGGAAATGTGGTCTATGCTGATTGTTGAATTGTTTGGTTTATTGAGTTTCCTTTCAAAGAAGTTGTGTCCCTGGGAGGGGCATGAGGAAGTCCCAGGGAGTCAAGAAGGTTGAGGGAAACAGAGGTTTTCACGGGAAATGTGTGTCTGTTCTAGGTCCTAAAATTTCCAAATAGTGGATTTTGCAGGGCTGATGGGATAGTACGCTCCGTTCTTTGTCAAGCTGAGGTGAGGAACCGCTCCCATCAGACTTACTAAGAAACTCTCTGTTCCTCACCACAGCCCATCCTCTTCTTAAAGACACAGTCATTTATTATAATGTAATTATAACCTGGGTTCAAACATTGAATAGACATACATGTTACATGAAGTTGTAACTACACAGCAAATCAGTGCATTTTAACCATTTTCATGATTTGATGAACCAAGTTCACTCAGCATGTTTTATGATACTTCCAAAGTAGCCTAAACATGTGTATGATGAATCCTAAAGTGTACTAAATCCTAAAAGTATACAAAATGAAAAACCTTATATCTGCAAGGCTGCTCCGTCTCTTAGAAAGGGGAGAGATTGTCAGTAATAAGAAATAATTTGATATAAAATATACCACTGGAGGTTTACACTTTTTGCAGTGTGAACCACTTGTAGGAATATTTTGTCTGGGGCTATCCTATAATAACCGCAGGAGCCCAGGTTTGGAACAGCCTGGTCTGCCATTTACCAGCTGTATCGCGTCAGGCACCTGCGTGATCTTTTGCAGCTTTAGTTTCCTCCCTGATAAAATGGGGATAGTAGTGATCATCTCTGAATTATTCGACCTTTCAGTGAATTAGCACCAGCGTCAAGCCTATTGCATCATCAGTAAAACGTCACTTCTGCATTAAAAGTATGACATCATCGACATGCATGTCCCGGGACTAGCACACTACAGGCTTTCAACCTGTCTCCCTTTTCAGGCCAGGAGAGTGAGGGCAGAGGGATGACCTGTCCTTTGCCTCTGGCTCCTGAGCACTGGGCTGGCCTTGGCCCAGCAGTCCATCCTCGCGGGGTGCCATGAGGTTCCAAACAGCCGCCAAGGGGAAACGCCCCATCAGAGACTCCCAGCAGAACCTGGAGGTCCCTTGGTCGAGAAGGTGGAAGAAAGGGAGACCTGAACAAGGGTTTCAGGACCAAGGCTTGGGAGCAGCTGTGGTGGTGTGCATCTGGTTGCTGCTCGGTGATGCAGCCTCCACAGTGACTAGCCAGAGGGAGGAGGACTGAGGCCACGGTGACTCATGAGTGATAGTGAGGGTGAGTGGGACGTGTGAGTCACTCCTGGGGAGGTTTCCTTCTGGCAGCTGTTCCCTGCTCCGAGCACAGGGAAGACAGTGATAGATTGCTGAGACCGGCGTGGCGTTCAGCTCCGAGTGCAAGGAGTCTTGTCCTATTCGCTTTGCTTTCTGCTGTTATCCTTTTCCTTCACAGTGAGTCAGGACTAAGCTATTTCAGCTGCTGCTCCCTATTCTCAGCTCACTCCCAGCCCAGGCCTATTTTCCATGTTCATGCAGAACAGCTTGTCTGGGCTCCCTTTGTTCTGTGAGTGCCCATGATTTGTTCACATCTCGTTGATGCCAGGATGCGGCCAGCTAGTAGCGTAGGGAGGCCCTGGGAGAAATGGTTGTTGGAAATCTGCATGGTAAATTGCAATAACCTTTAAAAGTTTCCTTTGCTGGTTGAATGTGGTGTCTCAGGGCAGGAGATCAGCCTTCTCCTTTTTTTTTTTTTTTTTTTTTTTTTTTTTGAGACTAGGTCTCTCTACATTGCCTGGGTTAGGTCCCAATCCCACGGACTCAAGTGATCCCCAGCCTCAGCCTCCCAGGTAGCTGGGATTACAGGAGCATGCCACCACACCCAGCTATTTTTTGAGACTAGGTCTCACTATGTTGCCCAGGGTGGGTCTCGAACCCGCAACTCAAGCGATTCCTAGTCTCGGCCTCCTTTCCTAGGCTGAGATTAAAGGCATGCACCACCGTGCCCAGCCCCTCCATTTTTTTTTTTTGAACCAGAAATTGTGTGCATCTAAGTCATTCTTCTTTCCTCCTCCTTGTAAGGAAAGAATTTAGATGCAGACAGGGTCTTCCTCCTGGGGAAATTCACAAGCCAGTGTCTAAGGCACTAAGTGCCACCGTGAAACCAGAACAGCCAAGAAGCAAACATTGAATTCTGTGGTGCAGAAGACAGATACCCAGTGAAGGCACAGAGATATGGCTGAGCTGATCTAGGAGGCTCTGGCTGACCCGGGAGGGTCTTTCCAGATGGAGGGAAAGCCCGAAGCAGGCATGGAGTGCATAGCCTTGCCCAGTGAGTTGCTGCTGAAACGGGAGCCAGAATGGGACCCAGCTGCCGGGAGGCCTGCGGTGGCCACTGGAGACAGCAGGAGGGAGGGTGGCTGGTTAAAAGGACAAGGAGTCGCCATTTTAATGGCACGAGTGGGCAGCTAGTGCCACTGTTGTGCTGAGGAGGAAGACCGTGAAAGAGACGCTGCAGAATGGAAGGAATGGCCAAGTCCATCCAGCCCAGGAAACCATACTGCCGAGGGGTCTCCACTGGGTGGGAATGTTTCCTTGCGTAGCCCACCCCTCCTTGCTTGTTTCTGGTTGTTTCCCCCCTCGCTTGGTAATTGCTACACAGCTCTTTTCTGATCCTTGCCATGATCAGTTGCTTTTATTGACCCTGTACCAGTAGCCAACTCCTCTCCCATGCCGTTTACGTATCCATCCATTCATTAGCTTGTTTCTCCTTTTTCTCATACTTCCCTTTAATGGTCTTCTTGATCTTCTGTGTGCAGATTGCAGAACAATCACCCCAACATTAGGGCGATCTGGGGAAGTGCATATTTAGCTTAATGCAGACATTCTCTTAAGGCCCTAGTTTGGCTTTTTCTATGCCCTTTGAGTTCTCTTTCTCTTTTTTTTTTGTTTAGAAACTAGGTCTTGCTATGTTGCCCAGGGTTGTCTTGAACCCACAGACTCAAGTGATTTGTAGCCTCAGTTTCCCAGGTAGCTGGGATTATAGGCACCCACCACATTCTCTTTCTTCTTACTGTGCCAACTGTCTCCAAAGAAGCAAAAAAAAACTTTTAAGTTTAAAAGTCTTTACTGTTATACTTTACATACATGTTGAAATTTCATGAAAAAAAAATTACAGTTTAACATTCTGTTTTGATTTATATAGGTTGTTATCAAATTTTATCCTTACAAAAGCAATTCCACAACACAAATGTTTACATTAGACATGGTTATATCCAGCAGTATATGATTCAGCATAAACATCACATGCCAAAAAGTAGAATAGTCTTTTGTGTATTTCCTTCACTGCTGTTTTAAAACATTAATATTATGAGTCAGATGGGAGTTGTTTATTTTTGCCTAAACTGGAACTTGTAATCACAATGAGTTCTCCAAATGTTAAAGCAATCGAACCAATTGTTTGATACAAGCAGTTGAAATAGTTGATTCATTCAGATGTATTATGTCACCTGTTATGTGCCGGGGGGTGTTGAGAGATAGAAAAATGAGTAGTAAATGATATTTGAGAACATATGATTGATGTTGAGGACAACTGCAGCAATCACCAGCCTTAATACACAATAATCAAATGGGTGGGTAGATGGGTGGGTGGATGGGTGGAGAAATAGATGGATGGGCAGACAGACACAGAGAGAGACCTACTACATCTAGCATTGACTTTATGGCGAGAACTTCTTGAGTATTACGTGGTCTAAAAGTCTGTTTCCCTTTTTAAAATGAAGGCTGACAGGTATGCAATGGAGTTAGAGCAGCACCGGGACCTGAGCAGTACCATTGTCCACATCGACATGGACGCTTTCTACGCAGCTGTGGAAATGAGGGACAATCCGAAACTGAAGGATAAACCCATCGCCGTGGGGTCAAAGAGTATGCTGGTGAGTAAGGAAAAGCAGAAATAAAATTTTACAATATACTCAAGCCTAATGTGCTCACGAAGGGGGAATGCCTGTACTAGCTTGTACCTGTTTGTTGAGTTTTTATATCTGAGTGCCATAGGTGTTTCAGTTGCTGAACATTTCAGCATTTCGAGGCACACCTTTTTTATCTCTGTTTGATGGATACGAAAACAAACCCAGAGATTTAAAAGCTTCCCCAATGTTTTAAGTCTAGTAAATGCTAAAAAGACATTATGTCTTGTATTGCAAATGCTAAAAAGATATTATATCTTGTATTGCATATGTGAGCTATTTTAGTTAAAGAGAATTAAAAGAAAAAGAAAGCTCAGGTCTATTGTCAGCTTGTTTTGTCTTTTTCCTCTTCCTTTCTTTGGTTTCTCTGTATTCTGCATATAACCATCTGATATTTATTTTATTTTATTTTATTGAGACTAGGTCTCTCTAATTTTGCCCATGTAACCGCAGGCTCACATAGCCTGGGGTACCATGGTCTCAAGCAATCCCCAGCCTCAGCTTCCCAGGTAGCTGGGATTACAGATGCATGCCACCACGCCCAGCTATTCTTTTTTTTGGGGGGGGACAAGATCTGGCTGTGTTGCCCCAAGCAGGACTCAAACCGCGATCCCTAGCCCCAGCCGCTTCATAGGCTGAAGCTTACAGGCACAAGCCACCGTGCCCGGCATGATATTTATCTTAATATTTCTGAAGTATGTGTTTCACTTAACACAATCCCTTCCTGCTCTATTCATGTTCCTGCAAATGGTAGGAGTATTTCTTTTTGATCCTGAGTAGTGTTCCTTTGTGTATAATACCACAATTTTCGATCCATTTATCTCTTTTGGGCCATTTAGGCTGATTGTCAAAAGTCAAAGAAACAATCACCAAAAAGGGAGCAATGCTGTACTGAGTGGGAGAAGATATTTGTACACCATGCATCTGATAAGGGACAGCAAAGATATCAAAACAAAGATGATAGCAAAGATCTACAAAGAACTAACACAGCTCAACAAAAACAAAGCAACAACCTAATCAAAATATGGGCAGAAGAACTTTTTAGACACTTCTCCAGAGAAGAAATGCAAATGGCCAATAGGTACATGAAAAAATGTTCCACATCTTGTATTATCAGGGAAAAACAAACCTTAGCCACAATGAGAGACCCGCTTCACACCTTTTAAAATGGCCCATATTAAAAACACACACACACACACACACACACACACACACACAACTAGAAACAACAAATGCTGATGAGGATATAGTTAAAAAATAAAATAAAACAAAGAAGCCCTAGTAAACTGCTGGTGGACATAGAAACTGGTTTCAGTTACTATGGCAAGATGTGTAGGGTTTCTGAAAACACTGACAACGGATCTGCTGCGTGACCTGGTGATTCTACTCCTAGGCGTCTACCCAAAGAACACAAAAGCACTAATTCAAAAGGAAAACCTGCCCTCCTGTGTTTATTGTATCTGCTTACGAGGGCTGCGTGCTTCTGAAGGGCTGGGCCTCAGGACACACATAATGTCACTTTCCTCACATTTCATTGGTCAGAGCAAATGTCTTGGCATCCAGAACTAGAACCCACCTCTTCACAGGACACTTGTCAGCTAATGTGACTGGAATTTACAGTAAACCACAAGTCTCAAATCTAAAGGAAGTCATTTAAAATTATGTCTGTTCTATTCTATATGTACTGTTTATTTCAATTCTGTTAGGCTTATTAATATTTAATAAGCATTGGTTTGTCTTTCTAGCGTTGCATGCATTTTCCGTTCCAGCACACTGACAAAAGACTACCATGGCTTCGAGTACTATCAGGGTTTTTTAATGACATTTGAAGACCACTAATGCCAAATCGATAATATTATTCTGAAATGATTCCTTCATTTGATGTATCATTTCGCATTGCTTTGAATTTTCACTTGAGAATTCAGGGATTTCATTTATAATAAATGCTTTTATGAATGTTGTACCATGGCCAACTCCTCTGACATAGATTGTTTTCTTGTGGCTTCATCAACAGGGTCTGAAAAATAAAGTTCTCCCCTTTTTACTAACACACTTTTATAGTTCCATCTCTTAATCAAAATGTCTTCACAAAAAAGATATTCTTCTAAGCTTTAATAACTTCCTTTTGGAGATTTATATGTCATGTCCATGAGGTAAGCTTTCAATTCCTGTTGTAGACAAAAGATATCCAAAAGTCCTGCTAAAGCAAATTTCAAACTTATGCTGTTTTACTCTGCTGTTCCTTTCTATATTTTTATGTAACATGTGTGCTCTTTACACTGTAATATTACTTTATAATCATCCTGTTCTTATACTGTTACTTCCATGTAACGTCACATACTACCATCCAAACTTTGCTATATGTAGCTTAAAGGGATGCCTTTAAACCAGTGATGTTTAGTTACTAACGATGTAGGACAGTCTTTTCATGGGTACCGTTTGCTTATTATCTGATTTCACATAAATATGGACACAGTGGTGGGAAGGATTGAACACCAGAACATTGTGGGAGAATAAAGTCAAAGCTTAGTTTGAGACAATAACCTATAAAAAATGCCCTTGGAGATTTGCTTCTTAGGAAGACATCGGTTGAGATGGTCATTTAGTTTTGTCTGATTTTCCCCTTGTGGTTCGTTTTCTTCCAGTCTACCTCAAATTACCTTGCACGGAGGTTCGGTGTGCGTGCGGCCATGCCAGGGTTTATTGGGAAAAGGCTCTGCCCACAACTTGTGATCGTACCCCCAAACTTCGACAAGTACCAAGCCGTGAGCCAAGAGGTAAGTCTGCGCTTGTGCCTCTGCTTAAGAGCCTTTCCCTGATGTCTGGTCACCTATACCTTCAAGTCCAAATGCTTCGCACGTTAGGATTTGGCCTCAGTATAGTGTCTTGTCCCCTCCTGCCACTCTTCATCTTACCTCTGGCTCAGTGAACTGCAGATGGTGTCTAGCACACTCCCTTCTACTTCCCAAGGCTTTGCTTTTCCATGTGTTCCTCTGCTTAGGAAGCTCCTATCTCTTATTGGAAAATTTTGCATCGCTTCATTATAAAGTAAACCAACTTGAGCTCTTTTTTCCTTAATATGCAATACACATTTTCTTCTAGCATTGCTTTTTTTCAGTGTACAGAATCTACTCAAACCATTAATGTCAGTCTTTTTTTTTCTGAATACGTTTGTAGCAGTGTTTTTAGGTAGTTAAAAAAATATTTTCATTAGCTGTTTCCCATACATCTTAGTGAAGTGCTTTTAGGTATGTCTAAGAAACTGATAATCGAAGGAAAAAAGAGAATAAGCTATTGCTTTGTAAGGATAGCTGAAGTATAAAGATTGGACTAACGCTAAAGATGCCTAACTTGTGACATGAAAAATTAATTTTTCTTTCTTTTTGCAGAAAGCTCCACTGTCTTGCCAATGCTTAAACCTAAGCCACCAATTAAAATTTTAGAGTGTTACATCAAAACCTCTTAGACGATTGTGATAAAATGCAGTGTGTTATTGACGCTGTCTGAATTCAAACACCTAAGTAGTGGCTCAGTGCTTACTAGCATGTAGTCATGCAAATCATCTTTAGATGAGTACACCTTATTTGTATTCCAGTTCATTTCCCCTAGAAGTGAAGTTCCCCAAGTTAACATGATACTCAGATGTTTTAAAAAGAACTTGCTATCCTTTGCAAAATAGTCTGTGGAAGCAAATGCTTTCGAGCCTCTCTCTGAAAAAGTGGTGGGGGAGAAGGAGATACATTCAGTTGGTGACTGTTAATTTCTTTTGCTGTGTTCTTATCAGAAGGAGCTAAAATGCTAACTATAATAGGATGGCCTTTTGAGAAATTTGAAATCCTTCAAAGTCTTTTGTAAGAAAGAATTTTTGATAATTCCTTGGAGCAGGAGAACTAACTCATTTTACTTAGACTTAGAACTGGATCATTTAGTCTATTTTCTTATGTCAGAAAAAAATCTCTGTAATTTTGAGCTAGTTTTTTCACAGAAAACAAATGGATTCTTAGTTGTAAATGAACTGCAGCCCAAATTTACTAACTACCCATAGACTCATGTTCACAACTTGGTTTTCAAGTGGAAGGAAAAGTCATTTTTGATCATGAGAGTGGCGTGGCTTTACTTTGCTCCAGGCCCATGTGCTGGGTTTTGACTGGGCCGTGCCTGTTTCCCGTGTAAGGATGTCCTTGAGTCCTCGTTGTCTTGAGGGAGCACTTCTCATCCAGAACAATCTCAGTTGACTGCCAACCACAGACTTTTCCAGAGTTCCGTTCTCACTGGAAAGATTCCAGCTGCTTCTACATGAACAAAACCCTAACATTGCTTTTGACCCCACTGTTCATAATTATCTTAAGCGTCTTTTTATAAAACATCAAATAAGATTTTCTCATGATACAGCCGACAACTTTTCAATACTGAACAACTAGTGTTTGTGAGTTTTTCTAATACACATTATTTTGGCAGCAGCCATTTTCTCTCGTTCCAGCTAACAATTCCTTGGTCAAAAACTTCATCATTTTGTATTTTAAAAAAATGTAGAAAAAGGAATTTCTGAAATCATACTGAGAGTCTGAGCTCTCTGTGTATTTCTTAGATCCAAAGATACTCCAGACTTTGCTCATCATTTAGTAGCAGCATCTTTTCCTACTCTAAATCTCGATAATGGAGTATTGTTTTCTTTAACAGGCCCGGACTGTATGTGTGAGCTGCGCAACTGGCATGCAGTAATTAATTGAATTAGCTCTCCTTCCTATAGCAGCCTTTCCGTGGCACCTTGATGTCAGATTATTTCTTTTTGAAATGAAACAGAACCAGTGTGGAAGTCATGGGGAGCAGGCTCCATGGTTCCCACTTGTGCTTCTGCTTTGATCTGATTATGGGGCAGGACCATTTCTACCTCCCAGAATTATCTTGTTTGAGATGTATTTTAATCACTTACTGTATCTAGGTGTCTGTAGCTAAGCAGAGATTGTGTCAAACAAAATTGTTTTATGGTCATCTGCCTTCATGGTCTATTTTAATATAAGAGAATTTGGGCAAACTTGCCCTGCCAGTAAATTATTTATTCCCTAGATCCATGATTATTGATCGCGGAATCATTACAAGAGCTGCAAAGGAAGATGATTCATATCTCTTATCAGCTGTGTGTGAGACAGGTTTTGCTACGGAAGCAAAATTTAAGCCATTTTGTTCCTTTTGAAGGTGAAGGAAATACTTGCTGATTATGACCCCAATTTTATGGCCATGAGTCTTGATGAAGCCTACTTGAACATAACAAAGCACTTACAGGAAAGACAGAATTGGCCAGAAGACAAAAGAAAGCATTTCATCACCACAGGGAGCTCTCTAGAAAAGGGTAAGCAAATTATTAGAACAAGCAAACTAGAAAGCAGACCAAAAACCTTTTGAGTTGATCCTGTTAAATCACCGGCATGTATTCATGGTAATAGTATGAAAATTATTAAAAAATAAAAAAATTAAACTTAAAATATATCGGTCCATTTTTTGAGTTGTGTGGGATGTCACTTTTAAACTAAATGAGACTTTTAAATCTCTGGGTGTTAAGAATATACACAGTAATTAAGAATGTACTAACAAGCTTCAATCAGATCTTTCCAAACAAAGGATGGGATTGCATGGAGTCTGGGGCAGTTGTTAACTTTGTTGTAGATGTTAACAGAAAGCTTAGATTTTTTTAAAACTTAGCCTTGAATATGTCAAAAGATTGGGTTTTTCCCTTTCTCTCCAAATTGTCCATAATCTGATGAGACAGTAGTCATGACTGTCTTGACCTTGCCATGGTGAACAGCTCCCCATCATCCGTCTTTGCAGTGGACCTTGTTTGAAGCTTTCATGTGCAACGACCCAGAAGTGCCGTGTCCCCCAGAGAGTTCTAGATGTTCCCTTTACCCCCTACCCAGCGCAGGGACTCAACTGCCTGTCTCAGTCGTGTGATCGCTTTTCATGCTGGAGTTGTCTTGCTCTTTTGCAAAATTCACTTGGGGAAGCCGTAGCGACAGAGGGTCCTGTCACAAGGCACATGAAGCACCGTTCACACTGATGTCTTCAGTAGGGATGGGCAGTGGTGGAGACCCGTTAGTAGCTTTTCCTGAAGCACAGGGTGGATCCTCAGTGGCCTAAACTTCTAAGTCATCCTCTGTCTGAGGTTCCTGTCTACGGAGCAAGGTTAAGGTAAACATCAAGTCATAACTTCCTTTAGAGGAAGTTTCGAGCCCGAGAGGTAAATCTCTCCAGCAGATGCATTAAATGATCATCTGCCTGATTTCTGGACACAGAGGCTTGGATAGCGGCTTGTCTGCTGGACTCTGACTGCTGGAGGAAGTGGCACACAGGGCTTGATGTCATTTTAAAAATCTCGCTTTATGAGTTCTTTACTTTTCATAGTGGAGGGAGAGCAGCCTTTCAGGTAACTCCTGGTAACTCCAGCTCCCCCAAGGGTCTTCTCCAATTCTTTCACAAGCTTTCACCAACAATCCCATCAGCCTCTGTTCTCTGCGGAAGTCCTTTCCTCTTGCTGTAAGCTCGAACTCCATATGAGGATGTGACAGTGTGAATGAGGAAGGGAGTTGTTAATATCTCTTGCTTTTAATGTATTTATACACATTCCTCTTCATGGGTGTCATCTTTATAAGCAACTTCAGTAGTGTTATTTTCCCTTTATCTGTAAATCCATGGAGAGAGAGCGAGAGTGAGAGCGAGAGCGAGAGAGAGAGAGACAGAGAGAGAGAGACAGAGAGAGAGAGAACACTGGATTTTCAGGCCTGTCTGCCCCATGGGGTGTGAGGAGCTGTCAAGATGAATGGGAGCCACAACTGGTTACTGAGGCTGTGCTGTAAGGTGCGAGACCCTTCTCTGGGCTCATTTCTGAAGAGGGGTGCTCATTATGATGACTTTGCATTTACTGTGCCATGTCAGCCTGGATGGTGAGTGTCAGCCCATGTCAGAAACTGAAATCCCCTGTCCCTTTTAGCACCTGCCCTCCAGAAGCTGTGCTTTACACCTGACACTGCAGGTCATAAGAAACCTTAGCTTTGTGCTGCAAACGCCTTGATGATCAGAACTCTAAAGAGATTTCTTTCCAGGAGCAAATTGGAGCAGTTTGTTGTCCTGCCAGGCCTCAGGAAAGTACACTGTGGTGACCACACCTGAGGGGAGAAATCCGAGGCTGTGAAAAAATAAACAAGGATGTTGAAAAAAAAAAACAAACTTGACAGTGAAAGGTAGCTGTGTCATTTCGCGGCAGCTCAGGCGGTGAACCCGGAAGGTGGCCTTGAGTGTGTGTTTTACCCCCACTGGAGTTTCTCCCCTCCCTGTGACTCAGCTCAGCTCAGGCTGCTCAAGGCGATGGATGCACGGTGTGACTGAGGGACTGCGCAGAGGGAGGGCTGCCCCCTGGCTTATTGTGCAGACCTTCTGCAGTATCTTTTGCCTTCACTCTCTCCATTCAGGAGGAGATAAGGGGGTCCTGGTAGAGACCCCCGTCAGTGTGTCATAGTCTCCCTCCCCTCGGAGATGGCTCTGTATTTTAAAGCCAGAATAGGGAGGGAGAAGGAGCTGGAGCACATGAGTAGCAGCTAACGTCACTTCGATTAGAAGGTGTATTTTGATATGGCCTGGGGAATTCCAATTTAGAGAACCTTTATACAGTCCATTAATTTATTAATCAGCTTGTCATTGTTCATTTTCTTAAAAGGTTAAGTTATTTATTTTATTTATTTATTTATTTTAGTAATATGCGTTCAGTGTCTTGGAACTAGACAATTTTTGCTTCTACATTTACCTTAATTTGCAAAATATTTACATGTAATATGATTGTGACATGGGGTCAGAAAGTTCTGTTATTAATCTCAGTTGTTATAAATACATTTAAACTGCATTTCTATTTCCATTAAGCCTGGAGAGTGAATTCTTTAATGGATTTGTTTGAGTCTATATTTAGGCTCAGTATGGATTTCAGTGTATTTGATAGTCCATTTATGAAAAATGCAAATAGAATGAGGTAGTAAACAAGTTGGTATTTTTACTTTGCTCTTAAAAAATAATGTTGGTTTATAGTCTGTTGATGATAAAGACTTCTTTGTTTTAAACTTGGACCATAGTTAATCTGATCAGACCTTAAGAATTTGTGCATTTAAAGAAGTATAACTTCCAGAAATACTTTTTTTAAAATTTCAAATATGCTCTTTGTAAAGTGATATCTTGTAAGCAAGCAAACCCAAATTAAAACCAGCGTTGAAAAAATAAAATGCAGATTATGTTGCCATCCGAAAAGTTTCTTCCATAAAAGAAGAAAATTTGAGTATTTTTTTTCCCTGTTAAAGCAGAACTTGTTTTTTGGGCATAATTGTTCTAGATTGCTTCATACCTTCTCTTCATTCCTAAACTTCTAAGAAAGTTCCTCTCTCCCCAGCCAGAGATGAATAATAGAAAGGTTTTTATTTTTACTTTCTAAGAAAAAAATAATATGAATCTAAGTGCATTTCTGGGTTTCAGGTAACTTGGGTATAAAATTAAGTTAGCTTCACATAGAATATTTCCTTTTAAAATGTATCCTCAGGAAATGGATCTGATTCTTTTTAAGAAAAACCTGGAATTAGAGTTTGTTTGTTGCTAAACTATAAATAATGCCATTTTACCCCTTGGCTCTTAGAAACAAAATTAAAGCTAGAAATGTGGAAAGAATGTAGACAAACCTAATTTATGGATTCTGTGTTTCTTGAGGTAAAGATGAATTGCAATTTCTTTTATCATTTTAGATGAACCAGGGGAGGATATTAATAAACTGAGTGAGTGTGAAGGGTCCATCTCGCCACTGCTATTTGAAGATAGTCCTGATTTACAGCCCCCGGGAGATTCTTTGCCAGTGAACTCTGAAGAACAGACTAACCCTCAGCGACTCCAAAATTCGGTTGTTTTTGGAACATCTGCCGAGGAAGTGGTAAAGGAAATTCGTTTCAGAATTGAGCAGAAAACGAGACTGACGGCTAGTGCAGGTATCCAGAGGGGT
Organism: Uropsilus gracilis; assembly: GCA_004024945.1. NCBI lineage: Eukaryota > Metazoa > Chordata > Mammalia > Eulipotyphla > Talpidae > Uropsilus > Uropsilus gracilis. The sequence continues at coordinate 19,065 of PVHY01002172.1, read as the reverse complement.
GGTGGTGGCGACAGTCAACTAATCCAAGTGTCTTAATATTGTCGCATCGTGAAGCATATACCTATCTTTTTTTCAATTCCACTTCTAGAATGTGTCTATTAGGACACTGTTATCCTAAGAATTAAGCAGAAAAGCCTGCATGCCCTAAGAAAAATGTAATCTAAGTCACGTATAGCTCTCTTTTTTTTGTCCTTTAAGTACAAAATGACTTTTAATTGGTTTTGGACTTGTGCCTAATTAGTTTTCCACTGTTAGATTTCAGCCCTCTCTGGGATTACAGCATAGGAGAGAGTTCCAAACTGACCACAGGGTAGGAGACAGAAGAACAGCAGCCCAGAAACCTAGGATCTTCTAGTAGAGGAACGAGCAGTATCTCCTATGCCAGTAATCTAGGAGGGTGTCACTGTGTCTTAGTGTAGACAGTGATGTTCGACACAAGGACCCTCAGATACCTTGTATAAACTGCATGATGATTAGGTAAGTCTTTTCAGTCTGTACGTGAGACTAGGTAATACATTGTAGAAAGATGAGTATAAAAATGGAAACGAGCTGTTTAACCATTACATTTCAATAGGCCTATTTCAAGTTGCCTTAATCATTAAGATCCGTAGACATTGTAGAACTTCTTTCCAAAAAGTAGTGATTTATTTTATGAATAACATGAAAAGGATGTGTACTCTTAATGATCATTGTTTGAGATCTACTGCAACTCAGATTCCTTAGTATTTTATTTTTATGTGGGTAATTATACAAAAGTCTTTTTCAAAGAGTAAATGTCCATCCTAGTAATATTGTGGATTTTCCCTATAAGGCAGCACTGCATTCTTACAAAAGACAGTAAACTAATAATAATATCACTAAGTAAACTCAAATTACTCTTAGATTTTAAAATGCCATGGAGAATGAACTATTATTTCTACTGCCACAATTACTAGTGTTTCCTTTTCTAAAGCCCTAGTAAGCCTTGGAGAGATCGTTAGTTATCAAGTGCTATTTTTAAAGAAGCATTCCTATTATTTTTAGAATTTTTGTACTTAATGTCTCACTTTTTCTATATTGTCATTATGTATTTAAAACCATACATATCAACTTCTGTGAGTCACCGGGATGTGCTTATTTTAAGGCATTGCCCCAAATACGATGTTAGCGAAAGTATGCAGTGATAAGAAAAAACCAAACGGACAATACCAAATTCTCCCCACCAGAGGAGCTGTGATGGATTTCATCAAGGACTTGCCCATTAGAAAGGTGAGATTGTTTATCAAATTTATCATATATATATATATACATATACATATATGTCATATATATACATATGTGTGTATATATACATCTGAGTTCTGAAGAGAGACTAAGATGGTCTTTTTTAAAACAATAGATAGTAAGCAGGAACTATAATGGATAATGGTTATTTGAAGAAATGTTTCTATGAGCTCCTAAAAATAAGGCCTAGAGGACTTGTTTACTGAAAAGTTTGAAGAAAGTGATAGATAAGTGTTTTAAGTGTACCCTGGTCGAGGAGAAGAGAAATAAAAATAAAAAGAATGCTCCTAAGAAGTCCTTTCAGTCGTAATGTAATACACTATCTTAGCTCAGAAGTACATGTTGCTACTAGATTAACGGGTACGACGCTTCAAAGAGATTTAGAATTTCAGTTGTTTTTGACAAAAAAAAAAAATTAAACCAAAATATCTTACCATCTTTAAAGTGGTAAAATGATCCCTCAGGGATTTATGGAAAAGATTTATCACTTTTCAAAAAAAGCTTTTTGGTTGTTTTTGGCACATACCTACTTTTTTTAAAGCAATAAATGCACTCTATGTTATTTGATGTGGACTTGCTTTTCTTACACAATGTAGTGTACACAAGTGAATTTAAACAAGGTATTTTTCAATGCTCAAAGTCTATATCAAAGTATATAATGTATGATGATTGTTGAATAACTTGGTGTATGTAAGGTGTAGCTAAAAAACAGTGTTTCCAATATATGTTCAATAGAATGGCACTCCCCTCACCCCCAACTAACCTCCTATGTCTCCCCTTGTCCCTTTCCCTACCTCTCACCTTTAATCTCAGAGTTCTCAAGATGTTTGAGCCCCCATAGTTTTAGAAAGTGTGTGTGTGTTTTACATTATCAAATTATCTGTTAGTAGAATGTCCACTATTTATTTTGTTTTTCTCATGCTGACTTGTTTTGCTGAATATAATTTTTTCAGATTCCTTCCATTTTTTTGAAAGTGACTACATTTCATCCTTTTTTGTGACTATGTAATATTCCATGATGTATGTATTTACCCCATCTTTTTTCATCCATTCATCTACTGAAGGGGATTTAGGCTGCTTTTATGTTCTAGCTGTTATAAATAATACTGTTATAGATTCTGCAGAACATACAGACTTTTATTGTTGATGATGGTTTCACATTCTGTGGCCAAGAACAGTATTCTATTTTTAATTAAAAAATTTTAAGATAAATCCTTTTAATTAAAAAAATTTAAGGTGAAACCTTCATAGTGGTTTCACTAGTTCATCCGTCACAGACATGAAAATTGAAACAGTAATAAAAACTCTTCCAAAAAACAAAAGCCTAGGATGAGATGGTTTACAAATCAATTTTATTGAACTTCTAAAGAAAAATCAATGCGCACTTTTTAAAATCATTTTTAAAAATACAAGAAGGAATTGCATTAAAATGGTTTTTAAAAATTCAAGAAGGAATTCTCCCTAATATATTTTATGATAGCAAGCAATACTGAAACCAGACGAAACAACACAAGAAAAATTATAGACCAATATCCTTGAAAATATTAATGTAAAATTTTTCAGCAAAACACTAGCACATTGAATCCAATAGTATATCCGAAGAATTATATACTGTGATGAAGTAGAAATTATCCCAGGGTGCAAGTATGGTTTTAATATAAGTAAATCAATTAATATAATATAGCATAGCATAAAAATACAGTTAAAAATCATATGATATCAATAGTTGCAGAGAAAACCTTTAATAAGATTCACCACCTGTTTATGATGAAAGCTCTAAACAAACTGGGATTAGAAGGAACCTACTTCAATACAGTAAATATTGAATATAATATAATGATATAAAATAGGGTAAAGGCATATGTCACAAACTATATAATACTCTGGGGCGAAAAACTGAAAGCTTTCTCCATAAGAGTCAATATATTTTTCAAAATATGAACGGGTGTTCATTAAAAAATATTCTAGAGTCAAATAGCTTTAGTACTTACATCTTTCTTGGGGGGCAGGGGAGGGGGGGCATGGTGGCAGCAGTGCATTGAACATTCAGATCTTACTGTAAAAATTTAATTTAAATGTGTTTATCTCACCATTTCCCAAGTTTAAATGACCACAGAACTCTTTTTTTTTTTTAATATACTTTCAAAATTCTTTTTTTTTTTTGGAGAGTAGGTCTGGTTATGTTGCCCGGGGTAGTCCCAAACCCAGGAACTCAAGTGATCCCTAGCCTGACCCTCCCAGGTAGCTGGGTTTACAGGTATACACCACCACGCCCAGCTATTTTTTTGGGACTAGGTCTCGCTACGTGCCCCAGGTGGGTTTCGAACCCACGGACTCAAGTGATTCCTAGCCTCAGTCTCCCAAATAGCTGGGATTACCGGTGCATGCCACCACGCCTGACTATGCTTTCAGAATTCTGTGGAAGTTTTCACTTGAAATTTCCATGGGCCATGGGTTGAGGAAATGTGGCCAAAAAGTGATTAAAACACTTTTTTGTACGATGGGTGAAGATAGTCGTACCTTTACGGACTGGTCGTGCATACCTTTAGAGATTATTAAGTGTACAATGAGAGTGTAATGTCAGCTTTTACCTCAACTTGAAATACGTGTTAATGATAAACACTGCCTCTCTTCCAGGTCTCTGGAATAGGAAAAGTCACAGAGAAAATGCTGAAGGCCCTTGGAATTATTACTTGCACAGATCTCTACCAACAGAGGGCATTGCTTTCTCTCCTCTTCTCTGAAACATCTTGGCATTATTTTCTGCGGATCTCACTGGGGCTGGGCTCAACACACCTGGCCAGGTATCTCTACCTGGAGTTCTGCTTTCCTTTAGCACTTGCCACAGTCGTAGTTCTAACTGTCAAGAGGGAGTCTATAAAATCAGCACTTTTCAAATTTAAGACACGTCCACGTCAGAATATAATGTTTGCGTGAAAAGACCAGAGATGGGCGAAAAGGAGAAGATAGGGTTCCCCGTAGGTTTTGACTGGAGCGATTGGGTAGATCCAGGAGCAGGGATACGTGCCAGTCACTGGCTTCTTCTGGTGCTCGGCTCAGAATGTCAGGATGCTCTCAGCTGGGTGAGGACAGAAAGGCGACGCATACACCCAGGCTCGCCCTTTCAGCGAGGAGGCCTGGCGATCCTTAAGCAGCTGACTCTATTTCTTTGTAAATGGCTCCTGGGTGTTAATGAATAATGATACAGGATACAGGACAGTGAAGCTGTGGTACTATGTCAAAACCTAAAAGATTGATATTCAATTATTCAAATTTAGTTTTTTTCCTATAACTCCAAACCATGGTGCTACCATCTGTGACTGGCTTTTCTAAGTTGTGGTTTTTGATTTTCAGGCTTTTAAAAGAAACGATTTATAACATTTTAATAATATTTTCAAATTTGTTCTCCTTCAGAGCTGTAGATTGATCCATTATATCTATACCATCTTATTTGTCTACATTCTTTGGTGATTATTTTATTTTTAGATTAAAAAAACTCCTTGTTTTTCATAATTTATAAATTATAATAAAAAATATTGTTAAGATCTCTGTCATTGGGGTATCAAATCCTCTTCATTAACTAAGAGGAGCTCAGTCTTTGAGAAAGTGAATAAAAACTTATTTTTTTCTTTTCAAGGGATGGAGAGAGGAAGAGCATGAGTGTTGAGAGGTAATTTTTAAAATAAATTGTTCAGAAGTCGTTATTTTTGACTAATTATTAACTTTTAGTAAGCTGTCACTGAAATTCAGTCTGTTTGCATATCAAATAATAATTTTCAGCAGTTGACTCTCCTTAAGTAAATATCCCAGAACAATGCTTTATTATTTTCACTTGCTGTATGGGAACAATACCCACTGTTGAATTTGTTCCTAATCAGTGAAAACCAAGCATTTTAAAGGACTGTATCCTAGGCTCTAGTTTTGTTTATAAGAAGAATTATACTGAGTAGTTATTTGGGAGATTTAGAAAGTGTCAATGGAAATTCTTCCTAAAACTCTTCTAATATTGATGAATGATCATAGGCATTAAATAGTTAGATAAGGATGAGATTTTAGAGATGACCTACTTCAATGGTTTACAATCTTGTTTGGAAGTACAGTAAACCTTGATGGAACCTTATTGTTTTGGGAAATGCATCATTGTTTGAAAAGCCAGTTTTCTCTTCAAATAGTCATTTGCTCAGGATTTTTAAGTTACTTAAAAATAAGTATTTTTAGTATTTTATGTCAATGTAGCCTCTCAGCTTCTTTCAGCTCTCCTGTACAATTGAATTTAAAATTTTTGCAATTAATCTTACCAGCCTTTCACTCTGTTAGCTTCATGTGTAGAAGGAAGTACACCAAAGCAGCATTCAGTTGTTTATCAGAGGCGCCCGGGTTCCATCATTCAAACCCTTAAATCTACTTGTAACATTCTATCTCTTCCCCAAAAATGCATGTGCAATAACTAGAATGACATTCTCATCTGTTCTTTCTTATGATGATTTTCTGTAGCAGAATCTTGTATGCACATGTGCCCTGATATGCTGTAACTCTGGGGCATGATCATTATCTATTAGTGACCTAAATCATCTTGTAGAAAATATTGTAGAAAAAGCAAGTACACCTTCGCTAAACAGATTACTATCTAAATGAGCTTCCCTTACTTAGGTAGATCTGAAGTCCTTGTGTTCATTTTATAGTTGTAGAAACTAGAACTCAGTGCTAGGCCACGTAAATAAATGTACTGTCATTCCTAAGCGATCCTGTTTTATCGTTCACTTTGTGTAACCAAATTATCCTTGTCTTTCTAGGACCTTCAGTGAGATAAATAAAGCAGAGGAACAGTATAGTTTATGCCAAGAACTTTGCAGCGAACTTGCCCAAGATCTGAAGAAAGAAGGCATTAAGGTCATTTATTTTGGTGTTTGTAGTTTAAAACTTTCTTAATAATCAAGTGCCACTTTAAAGCATGCATTAGATCTTGCGTTCGAACACACAGTGGGAGATGTCAGAAAGAATATGTCCAGGCCCAGCAGAAAAGCACTGAGTTCAGACCCATGTTTGATGAGGTCAGTCTCTGAGGGAGAAGTTGGTGGGGTGGAGCGCTTCCAGAAGGTTCTAAGATGGCCGTGCTCCCACGGCAGCACATCTGAGTGCAGTCCAAGGCCAGGTTACCTTGACTTCATAGAAAGAGGATTTCTCTAGAACTGCAAGTACTTCTCAGAAACGCCTCCCCAGCCCTCCTTTTATCTTTCCCTCGCCAACAATACCCCTCAAACGTGGACATTTTGAGTCAAGGCTTTCAGCCAGCAAGCACGCTGAGAACAAAACGTGGAAGGCTTTGAACGTTCTGTTCTATAATCCTCCCTCACGGCAGTCTGTATTTATTATTTTCCAACGGTCTTAGGCCAAAGGTGGCGTGATAACAAAGCATACAATGCAGAAGCATCCAAAGCCTTACCAACTTGCTCTCTCTGGTGACATTTTCTGATATTCCATTTCTGCCTTAGCTTGAATGTGAAAAATGGTTTTAAAGTGTTTTAGTGTTTGTTGACCTAAGCCTTTCGTTTCAGCAACATTTCAGACAGAGGGAAAGCGAAGGTAGGAGAGTCACCGTAGACCCAGATTCCCATCACGACTAGTTGCTCACATGCGCATCGTACATGAGTCAGAACCAGGAAGCTGCCCTTAGCATGTTGCTGTGAACCCAGCCCTGGGCTGCAGGGCTTGATCAGCTTGCCCTTCGATGCCGCCTTCTGCTCCAGGCTTCAGGGCAGGCGGCCTTAGTGTGTTTAGTTGTCATGGCTTCTTCACATCTCCTGGGTTGGTATATCAGTATCTCCTTGTTTCCCAACCTTGTAGTCTGAGGAGGACCAGCTGGTGTCCTAGAGAGCCTGGGCTGGCCTGGAGGTTTGTCATGAGTAGACGAGGGCTATGGGTGTTTAGAAATCCTCGCAAGAGGTGAATGTCCTTTTCATGACATCCTGCCAGGGGCTGTGGGAGCCACACGGCATTATGGGTAACAGTAACCTCTATCGTTTGGTAAAAGCAGTGTTTACTACTGTGCTTCTCGCTTGTAGAGTTACTGTTTTTCCTATTGCATGCTCTGTTCCATGAATGTGACTCTAACCTACTTATGCTGTCTCCAGAAGACTGTATACTAAATGCTCGGCATAAAAAATCAGCCCTTTTTAGAAAACAAGCAAAAGGATGAGAAAAAAAGTTAAAACTAACAAGCTGGGCCGGGCACGGTGGCTCGTGCTTGTAAGCTTCAGCCTATGAAGTGGCCGGGGCTAGGGATCGCGGTTCGAGTCCCGCCTGGGGCCCCTAGCGAGACCTAGTTCCAAAAAAAATAGCTGGGTGTAGTGGCGCACGCCTGTAATCCCAGCTACCTGGGAAGCTGAGGCTGGGGATTGCTTGAGTCTGTGGTACCCTGGGCAACGAGAGCCTGCGGTTACACGAGCAAAAATAGCGAGACCTAGTCTCAAAAAAACAAAAAACCAAAACAAACAAAAAAACTAACAAGCTGGCCACAGAACTAAAGCGTAGAGCTAAGGAGGGGGGAGGGAGAGAGAAATCAGGGAAGGGATGAGCACAGGCGCTCAGGAGACAGTTCACGGGTGATAGGGTGGTGGGAGAACCCTGGAGAATACAACGGTGTATACATATATAAACAATAAAAAATAAACAATAAATAAATACTGAAATACAAAGTAACTAAAAGATCTCTGGGGCTTTGAGCACGTTTGTGTTGGACACTGTCTCCACTGTTCACCTTTGGAACTTTTTCATTATCCCACCAAGACTGTGCTCATTAAGCAGTGACTGTCAAGGGAGTTCAGATGTGAATCGTTGGCCATAGTATTTGGCACGTAACAGCGCACAATGAATGTGATGTGCCCACGACTCCTTTTCAATGATGCTCTTTTACAGGTATTTGTTTCCTTTCTTTTTAGGTACTGAATTAGTCTGTGAGAGAGTCAGTAAAAAGAACAATCATCAGTTAGCTTTGTCCACTTTATAAAGGTCTTATATAAAAATTTAGTTGGAAGGAGAATGGTAGTTACTGGCCAAGAGAGACTTTTAGATTACTTTTTTTTAGATTATTTATGGTGATTTTTATGACATTGTTTTATAAATAATTGAACATCCCTCCGTATTTTATATGTCTATAGGTGACCTTTCTGGTTTTTCTAACCTGTAAGATAACTTTTTTTTCTAAAAGTTAGAAAGCTGTACATAATTTTCTATTTGTTACAGGGTAGAACCGTTACCATTAAGCTGAAGAATGTGGATTTTGAAGTAAAAACTCGGGCGTCAACAGTTTCATCTGTTGTTTCTACGGCAGAAGAAATATTTGCTATTGCTAAAGAATTGCTGAGAACAGAAATTGATGCTGATTTTCCCCAGCCCTTGAGACTAAGACTTATGGGTATGGCTTCTTTTGTTTTCCCTTAAATCTGCAGACTCTTTAAAGACCCAGCTTTGGAAAGATCCTTACCTTCAGTTTTATTTCTCAGAACTGTTTCAGATTATATATCTCCCATTTTTCATAATTTTTGGAATCTGATGCACACGAAACCATGATCATTTGTTTAATTCCAGAAAAACCAGTTAACGTTGTTCTTTCCCTTCCCACTGATGGATGACATTGGGCTGCATCTATTTCAAGTTTTAAACCATTACATAGTTTGGAAAGTCAGTCCAGTGCATATTTGAGTATATTATGTTGTATCCCTTTGGGATCTGAGACAGCCCTTCATAAACACAGACTCAAACTCTAGATTTCTGTAGAGAACAAAACAAAAATATTCACACTGACTTGCTAAGCTCCTAAATAGCCTCATTCTCAATTCAGTCATTAATTACCACTTGTTGCTTACAAAGTTTAGATTTTGGGTGGTTTTAGGATTACAGATAAGGATTGTGGTTCCACAAAATCACATCTCTAGCTTCCACGTGGTAAACAAACAAACCATATTTCCAAAGTGATCTGGAAGCTCTATGGATGAGAACAAATTCTGACTTTGTAGCTGCTCTTGGGTCTTCTTCTGTACTTCATATATGAAAGATGGCACACACTGCGATTGACTGTATAAAAGATGTTCATTAAGAGAACTCAGTGTTTCTGACAATGTTGTTCATAGTTGCATAGACTTGGAAGCAACCGTGTTGTCTCTCAGGAATAGCTGATCAGTACATCCAGGCAGTGGAATTTATTCAGTGAATAAAAGAAATGAGCTCTCAAGACATGGAGGAATCCTGAACCTATATTATTAAGTGAAAGAAGCCAGTTTGAAGACTACCTAATGTCTGATTCCAACTATAGGACATTCTGGAAAAGATAAAACCATGGAGACATGAAAATGATCAGTGGTTGTTAAGGTTAGAGAGGAGGGAAGCTTAAGTAGGTAGAGCACAGAGAGTTTAGAGCAGTGGGTTTACTGTCAGATGAAGGGATGGTGGGTGCATGTCATACCGCAGCGTCAGACCCCACAGAACGTACGTTATGAGTGAGCCCTGATGTGAACGAGGGACTCTGGGATAACGTGTGAATGAGGGTTCAGCAGTTGTAACAAATGCGGCTCTGGGGGCAGGATGGTAGCAGTCAAGGTGACTGTGATTATGTGGGGGGGGATCCAGGGTAGATGGGAATTGCATTTTCTGGGAACCTCTGGAAACTAGAGTTTATTGGGGAAAAAAGAGGCTAAAGAGATTGTGTTGTTGGCCCCAGTTGGTTACTTGGTATTGGATGATATCGTGTTTCAGCGAATCATCAAAAGGCCTGTGCGATCATGTCAAGTCCTGTGGATACTATTTTCACTTGATCATAGCCAAAAGGCCTTGAAGCAATAGATATGTAACTATTCAATGACACACATTTACAAAGGAGAGCAAATCTACCCAAATGCCAGTTCGGAAAAGCACTTTCCAGGGAGGTAGCAGCGTTCTTACTTTTCCCCAAACAGCCTTGGGACTCTGTGTCACACTGTAGGACGCAAAAGTGTTTTTACACCTTACGAGTGAGTTGGTTTGCGTTTGCGATGGACTGACCGAGCTTGGTTTGCTCTAGGTGTGCGGCTGTCCGGCTTCCCCAGTGAGGAGGACAAGAAACATCAACAAAGGAGCATCATTGGCTTCCTGCAGGCTGGAAGCCAAGCGCCGTCAGCCACGGGGCATCTGCGAGAGAAAACTGACACAGCTCAGTTTCCGAAACCTCCGGAAGCGTGTCCTAAGAAGAGCTTCTTTGATAAAAAGCGATCAGAAAGGGCAGGTGGCCACCAAGACGTATCCACGCGTGACTCTGTGGATAAGCAGACTTCAGCATCCTCCCAAGTCCTCCAGCAGATGAACGAGAACGTGGGAACCTCAGCACATTCAGATGGCTGTCAAAGATTCATCTGCCCTGTCTGCTTTAAGGAGCAAGGAGGCATCAGCCTGGAGGCCTTCAACCAGCACGTGGATGCCTGTCTGGACGCATCTTCCCTCGGCGAAAACGCCACGGCTGCCTCATGTCTGCAGGTGTCCGCGACAGAAGATGACAGGAAGGAAGATGCACCTCCTCCCGGTTCCCTCTGTGAGAAGCACGATGATGACACCCGCCGGGAGAATGCAGGATTCCCTTCAGATGCTGTAGACACGGTAGAGGCTGGAGGTCACTCATCCGCTGCAGATAGCACTGCTGCTGTCAGCGATGAAGACAGCATGCAGAAGTGGCCTGGTCTCCCAGCCGCAAGCCTCGCTGGGCAACACTGTCAGACGTCTGCTCGTGCTGTGTCCTTGGAGAACGAGGATGCCGGGCCCTTCCATCAGCCAGAACCTGGGCAGCTGCGTTTGGATGACATGTTAGCAAGGCAGCCTCTCGTGTGTCCTGTGTGCAACTCGGAGCAGAAGACCTCGGATCTCGCCCTGTTCAACGTGCATGTGGACGTTTGCTTGAATAAAGGGATCCTCCAGGAGCTGGAGCAGGGGAGCAGCCGCCCGGCCGGCCGAGCCACAGGCAGCTCCAGCAGACCTGGTGCGTGTGCAGTCATCTTGCAGAGCTCGTGTTTCGGGGTGGGGGGGTGGGGGGGTGGGGGAGTGGGTTGTTAAAACAGGGATTTACTGCTGAGGAGTTTCTGCATCAGCCATTTGGGAAAGTCCTGCCTTCGCTAACACTCAGCGGATGCAATTCTCTTTTAAAATCTGAGGACGCTTGGTTTGGGGTTAATTTAATGGGGTGAAAATGCAGTGTAGAGGATAGAATGATCTAATTGCAAAAAAAAAAATTCCTATAAGCAACGTTTGCCAAGGCACAGCGGTTCTTAATGAAAATCACAGAGCCAGGTGGCTGAGTTTGTTTATTTGTTTGTTTGTTTGTTTATTTATTTATTTGGTACTGTGACTCGAGTCAGATTTCGAAAATAAAGTGTAGTACTAGACTACAGCAATGTGAAACAAACAGGTAAATTAAGTATAGCATTAATAAGTGCACTATAAAGAAGTTATGTTATCAAGTTAGCTTCTGCTAAGTATAAATAGGAGCTTTATAGTAGGAGGAAGTTTTTATTATTGTTACTCAGTCCACCTAAACCTATTAAGTTGTTATTCAGCTTTTTAATTATTTCACGTTGCTCATCGAATTCTTTTCCTTTAAAGGTCATTCAGGCAGAACCCAGAAGACTGTAACAAAGATGAAAAGGTATGGCTTGTTGGCCCTTTAAATTGACCAGGAAGCCCACAATTTGAAGTCTGATTTTTAGGAGTTCTTAGCATTTGCTTGGAGAGTGAGTGAAATTTTAAAGCCTGGTTATTTGTAAAATTATTTTTGTATTATTCTCCTGTATTTTAATTTTGTGTGTGTGTGTGTTTTATTCCAGGTCAGGATTGATGACAAAGAATTCAGCATCAAAGAAAATAAAACCAAATAATCCCCAGAATACTCTGGATACGTTTTTTAAATGAATATTGAATACTATGTGATTCATTTTAATTGAAACTTTTCATTTCATAGTTGATGAATCTCTTCTTCCTCCTTTTAAGTTTATAGATCAGGGAAAGACAAGTGCAATAATCCCTTCCCTGGTAACATTCACTTTATATGAATTTGGAATACATAATGATTTTTCTGACACCTTTTGATAATCATGAGAATTTCACTTCCATTATACATCAGCTGGAAACCAGAACATTTTAAAATAAGAAACCAAGATTGGATAGGAAAGTCATTTCTTTATTATGTTGTATAATGAATATAAAAACTTATTCATAAGGACTTTCGGAGTTGGACACAACCTTTTTTAGCATCAGAATTATTTTGCACTTACCCATTTTGTTGGCACTGAGCTGCTACATTTGATCCTAGCACCTTCTGCAACTTTGTGTATCCATAGTTTAGCTACCTCATGCATTTGTAATTTAAATTTATCATATTTCTATAAAGAATATTAGCTTAGTAGAACTTGCTAGAGGGCTTTGACTATCCTTAACAAACCACTTTGTTTATAATTAAATATACATAAAAATAGTTAAATAGCATTGTTGCCTTCTGGAAAAGCATATCCCAGTTATATTTCCTGTGTTAAAGAAATTTCCACTTAAAATATGGTTATCTGTTTGTTTTTTTTTTTTTTTTTTCATTTAAAGTTTCTTTATCTCATGGATAATTACTTAATTCACTTTAAAAAAAATCCCAAAATTCCCCTGGAAAGTATGTGGTCAAGGTATTTCCTTGTCTAGGGCTCTTAAACAGCAATTTTTTTTTTCTTGGCAGTTTTGTGTTTGTATTTCATAGAAATAAATAAAGATAAATTGTACACTCTATAATCTAGAGAAAAATGTGCAATTCCAAAGAATAATATGTATTAAAACAGTTCATCCATCTTAGTGATATTTCTGTCACATACTTATTAAGATTTGTGAAGGAAGACAACTTAGCAGTAGTTAGCTTCACATGGTTGCTCAAAACACTTCTCCGCTGTCAATGTTTTTGTCTAAAAAGCAATTATTTAATGAAAACATGAGGAAGGAAGCGTATTTTCGGTGACTGCTTGAAGTAACTAAATCTTTTGTTTCTTACCTGTTTTCTCTTTTCCTGTTTCATATTTTATAGCTCATCTAAATTCATAAAGAAAGAATATTTTAGCAATGGCTTAACTTGGATTTTCTCACAACCACAGGCCAAAGTGATGACTTTAAATTAGTAGGTTGTTTAAAATTAGGTTTAATGTTTATCAGCATGGTAATTTCATACCTAATAATATATAGATGGCAAATACAAAGCTGTAGAACTGTGGCTCATGATTTTGTGATTTACTTATATAAATTTTGCATGAAACTCAAGTCCAATGAAAAACTGATTTAATGTATTGAAAGGTAAATAGCACTGTATTTATTTTTGATATTGCCTCAAATTTATTTTTTATTGTTTCCAATATTAAATTATTTTCATTTAATAATTCATTTTATTGAATATTATTATTTAGTGGTGTATAATAATTTAAAATAAAATTTTAAATTTTTATCAATCTTTTGGTCTATTGAAATGGTTTGTTTCCTCACTCTGTACCGTTTTCTCATAACTAGTGCCTTTAGCTTGTTTTCTTTGTCCAAAATTCTCTCACCATCCTCTACTGTCTTTTTATCTAATGCAGCCAACATTTTCCATTTATTATAAATTTGCTTTGGGTCACTTTTTAAAAATATAGGGAAACTAAAGACTAAGAACCTATTATCCTACTTAACATAGAGAGTAAGAATATACGGAACCCACTGGGAAGAACAAACTGGCAAAAAGCTAGTATCCAGACTATATAAAGCGTTCCTATGAATCAACAAGAAAAAGAACAGCCAGAAACATTTGGACAAAAGACTTTAAATGGCACTTCACATAAGAAATCTCAATGACGAAGAAATATGAAAACATTCTCAGCCACATTAGTTATAAGGAAATAAAAAGTGGGAGCACAAAGAGTTAACTTTGCATCCCTAATGAATCAAATGAACTTTGATTCATTTTCATAATCAAAATGAAAGCAGCCAGTGATGCAAAGTTTTGCTGCTGATGGGAACCAAATAAAATCTGATTTGCCAATCATCATGATGATAATCTACAAGGTACCTAAAGGGACGTAGGGGGGGGACTCTTACCAAAATGTGCAAGAACTTGGGAAGTAGAAAAGATGATTGTAAGACCAAAGCTTTATCTAGTAAATGGAAAGAGCAATTCTATTCATGAATGACTATTTTGAAGAACTATCCAAGTTGTTCTATAAGACAAATTCAAAACCCTGTTTTATATTTCTTGGGAAATGTTAAATTCCAAATGTAAATCCTAAAGGTTCGATGGCAGAATTAAGGCACAAGAAAAAGGTAGAAGAGCAGACTGCATTGCCTGTCAAGATTTAGTACAAAGTCAGTAATTAATGTGCTAATAGCGTGGTGTTAGCATGGACATTTTAGGCTCAGTACAAAAAAGTACTGACTGTTTAATAAATGTGCTTATATTATTGGTTCCCTACATAGAAAAAACAAAATTCGGTTTCTACTGTATCAGGAATCCTCAAAAGCACCTTCTGGCCAAATAAACTAGTAGGAGGACTTGGCAGAAGCAGAGACATGGATAGACTTACAGTTTCAATTTGTTACCATAAAAAGAGACAGAGTAAAATCAGCCAAAGGAGTTATTTCCATGGAAACAACCCAAATGTCCCAAAACAGACAAATGAATGAAAAAGACGTGGTATATTTACACGATGGAATATTACTCATCAGTTAAAAATGACAAATTTGATGAATTTATGACAACATGGATGGATCTAGAAGAAATCATACCAGCAGAAACAAGTCAGAAAGAAAAAGAAACCAAATGGTTTCACTAATCTGGGACATAGGAAAAACAAAAGGCCAGGAGGAAAAGTCCAGACAACAACCAAACTAAAGCGCACAACTGGGGTTGGGGGGTGGGTGGGAGTGGTCAGGGAGGGGAGGTGGTGGGCGACCCCCAGGGAATACAAAGATGCAAAAAAAAAAAAAAAATATATATATATATAAATTATTTAAATTTAAAAAAATTAGCCAAAGTCAAAGGCAAATGGGCAAAGTGAGAATAGAGTGTAGAATACACGCTATGTATGGCCTGTCAGGAGCTCATCCAGCCCTGGGAGCCCAGGACCTTTCCTGGGGTTAGTCATACAGGCTGGCCGGCCGTGTGTGTGCCTGGCCTTAGCTACTCAACCCCCAGTTCTGCAGAGATCTAAACGATAGCATGACTCAGGCCTCAGGCTTACCAGAACTGACATTTACCATCAATCATGCTGATAGTGTCAACTATCTCTGTAGACTGAAGTGTTAGCAGACTAACATGCTCTTGGGCAAGATCTTCCAAGAATTCCAAGATTATTTCCCAGGAGCCCGCCTGGGGTCACTCCTGAAGCCTGGCTTTCTTCAGAATGTGCAGGACTTGGGCCTGAGCTTGCAGAGTTAACCCTTTGCCTCACTTTGCAAAATAAACAGGTGTATTCAAATAAGACGAGCAAGGTAAAAGTTCCCAGAAGTAACTTTCCTGCCTCGTTCATAGATGTTCTTTATAATTTCACATCTGTCCGGGAATTTCCGATGAGTGGCTTCTTAAAAACAGGCCTAGTCATAATTGTTTGCGTTGTGTAGTCACTTCTTCATGGAGTTCAAAGATCTCTTTTAATCCAAGGCATCACATCGTCCCTGTACTGTAAAGCTGTCTGTCTGACTTCAGAATTGTGGGAGTAGCAGACTTATAAAGAGTATACATTCAAGTCATTCCATCAGAAATGCTTTAGTTTTAAAACCAGTACAAGAAGTGGTAGCTAGATAATCAGCTGCCACACCTAAGTACTAACATCCAAGGCAAAGAAATTTCAGTCTTCACATGAGGACAGAAGTCATATTACAGAAGGACCCGTGGTGAGAATATCCAGACATTTACTTATGAAGGCTGACTGTGAAAGGCAAGAGATGATCTAGCAATCCATGGGAATGACATTGTCCTCATTTTAAAATGTCTTTATTTGTCATTATTTACCTTTTCACGCATCCTTCCCCTTCATTCCTCCCTCTGCCTCGACAGCCCCCACATCTGTCTTTGAATGCTGCCAGTTCTTTATAAAGAACATCTATGTCTTTTCATTCATTCTTGTCAGGCCCATATCAGTGGCCTAAACCCCGACCTCCAGCTGACTGCTCCACTGTCCCTGTTGCAAATCATCTGATGTAATTTTTGCAGATAACCCTTACACAGAGTTCTCCTTATGTTGCTCTGACATTCAGACAAAGCCGGGCTTTGCAACATCATTTCCAACGGGTCATTGAGGCTTGAGGCGAGGGGAGCTGACGGTCAGTATATGATTTCCATGAGGTAAATACCCTAACAGATTTCAAGCATCAGACATCAAGCAGCTCACAGAATTGCTGCAAAGGCAACAATCGGCTCTTACAAGCCAGCTCAAGCATCTTCTTCGCCCTCACTGTGTCCCTGATACACAGCAAACAGGCCGGTCAAGTCCCTGCACAGCTGGTAGTTTCCTGACCAGACCGAGTTCTTTCCTCCTCTCAGTGTCTGATTTCTCCCTCTGCCCAGAAGACTTGTGAATATACCTCTGTTCTCGCCCACCAGACGCTGCTACTTACCTTTCAGCTGAGCCGGAGGGCAGCCTGAAGGAAGAGGTCCCTAGCCTTCTGGAAAAACTGGTCACTCAATTTGTGCTCATGATTCTCTCAAACTGAAACATTCTTTGCTGGCTCTGACTTGACAGAGGCTGGCAGTCATCATTGACGCGAGTATAAATAAATAACGTACCCACACAGTGGTGTCTCTTACTATTTTACCCTTCTTCTTTGGGAAGACAAGGAAGGGGCGGTGTAGTTGTGGCTATTCCTGGGTCCTAAGAGATGGACATTCCAGCAAGAGGGAATTGCCTTTCCCCTTCTTGGAGAATGACTTACTTTATCAGTATGTCCTGGAGGTGGTGTGAAAATATATATATATATATATATATATATATTTTTTTTTTTTTGAAACTGGCTCTTGCTATTTTTGCCCATGGAACCGCAGGCTCTCGTTGCCCAGGGTACCACAGACTCAAGCAATCCCCAGCCTCAGCTTCCCAGGTAGCTGAGATTACAGGCATGCGCCACCACACCCAGCTATTTTTTGGAACTAGGTCTCACTATACGGGCCCCAGGCGGGACTCGAACCGCGATCCCTAGCCCCTGCTGCTTCATAGGCTGAAGCTTACAAGCACGAGCCACCGTGCCCGGCAGGTGTGGAAATATTTGGAAGAAGAAGCATCATACGACTGTACATCTAAGACTATACCAGTGCCTTTTGAGGACATACTCTTCTTTGAGAACCATGCTAGTGCTTGGTGCTGATTTTCCTTTCCATGTACCATTTTGTAGAGCTTTACCTGGTGTTGATTGAATTTTGGTGAACTTCACAGAAAAGTGATATTTATTTCCCTGAAGCAAAACTGTTCTTTTTTGTATAACTAAGGGATGATCATTTTTACTTGTAATACATGACTGGGTTACGTAGCTGTTCAAGAATGACTCGAGTGTTATGGTGTTAGACAGGATTGTGTTTATGAAGCAGGTAGGAGTGTGGGACAGCTCCCACTACAAGAGTGAGGTGATTTATGAGTGGCCTGTGGTTGTGTAAAGAAGGCTCAGGGAGACAGAAGGTAATTCAGAGGTGAATAACATTAACCCTTTCCTTCCAACCTCCGGCTCTTAATTTTTTTAAATTTCAACTTCTTTCACACTCTGGCACACAACGTAATACACACCCAAGGCAGAGTCTGTGCTGGGTGCAAATCTGGTTCTGTTTTAGGAGGGATCCCATATTTTCTCACTTCTAGAAATTGCAGCATTTGCAGTATGACCTCTGAGAGCATCCTCGGGTGTGAGATGTGTCATGGTTTAATTTTGCTTTATAATTTAGTCACCAAACACCTTACTAGGAATCAAGGCTGAGATCCTGACTGTCTTTCAGAGACTCTGAAAGAGTTCAGAGTTCAGAGACTCTGCTCCCCCTTGCCACCCCCATATTATTAGAACCTTAGCTCAATACATGTTAGGTGCAATAGATTATTATGTTATTATAGCAAGTCTTTATTCGTGCAAATTTATACAAATGTCTAAGGAAATTTGTACAACTTTGTGAATTTGTAAATTTATTTTTTTTCTTTTTTTTAAATTTAATTTATTTATTTATATATATTTCACATCATTTCAGTCCCTGGGGTAACGGATCTCTAAGGAATACTAGGCAAGATGGGGGCCCGACCAGTCACCACTACGAAAAGTGGAGGTCAAGGTTCGCAGCTCTGGAGCAGGAAACCAGCCTTATTTAACTCAAAAGAAGATTCTGGAAGCTCATTTACAAATGACTGAGCTTTGACGTTCCAGGCATGGTGTTTCAAAGTCCTGTCTTCACATTTCTCCAAACTGCGCAGAGAACTGAAGAGGAACAGGGTGTGTTGTCAGCACCCTGATGTCAGGTAGAACCGGACCCTGTCACCGCGTGGCCACACCTGAAGGCCAGCGAGGCTGACAAAAGGGCCAGTGCCCAGGGCCCCAGCCTGGGAAAAGAGCGAACCCACCCTCCTCCCATGCCCGCTCCTGCCCCTCCCCCCACCCACTGCCCTGCCCACCTGCCCCACCTCACCCCGCCCCTGCCTTGTGCCCACCCAACTTCCCTACCCACCGCCCTGCCCGGCCCCTGCCCTATGCCTGCCTACTGCCCTACTCACCCCCCCACCCACCTGCCTGGCCTCATCCCACCTGCATGCCCTGCCCACTGCCCTG